>JAKRRZ010001552.1:0-10793 GCA_022627015.2 Podosphaera aphanis
GACGTTATCCTCGTAGTGGTATCTGCAAATGAAATCTGAGTATGAGTGTTCCAGAACGTCAAAATGAGTCATTCTTTGAGAAACACACCTTCCGTAATCATACGTGTCATAGCTTCAGGCTGCATACCCAAGAATGATTTTAAAAAAATGTTTTAGTGACAAGCAATATGTAACTAAACTCTTGTAATTTGGTCGTTTATGACTAAGCATTACGTAAGAAAGAATGACTAAAATTGGCATCGTTACAGACCGAGCCGATAATTCCGACATGGGTCGAGGCTATGCTGGGGCCATGCTCATAGCCTTCCATGAAATAAATATATTTAATTGAGGGCGCCATGAAATGTGTGAGTCACACTAAGTATTTTACTTTGAAAGATTTACTCAGGCTACGGATTAATAATGAAATAGTTTTAAAATTCTAAAAATACTTCGCTCTCTCAAGTCATCAAATATAGCAAATGTTGAACGTTACCCCGGATCAGAGATTCTAATATCAGTAATCCCTGAAAAGTAACGAACGGCCTCATTCCACTAGCGTAAGTCAATGACACATTCACCCACCATGTCGCGTTCCAACCTAACATCTTATCGATAAGATCGCAATCAGTTCCTGGGCAATTGTCGTCGGACAGGAAATTCTTCACTTGATACAATTTCCACCGGTCAAATGGCTGTTAAATTTCTTCTGCCATTCTTAAATTTGTTCATACTTTGTTTTTCTCATAATTTACCACTTCAACAAGAACTAAGTCCTAATCTATCACCTTTAATCCATCCATTTCAATCTTCGCCTCCGGCCCCTGGAGATCATTTATTCGTATAGTATCTCATCAGTTTCGGAATGGCATTTCTGACTTTTCATGTAGACTTTACGACATGTTTTTCACCACGGCAACCTTAAAGAACCTACTTTTCATCGAAGATATGACATTCAAGACCAAAAATCGGCCCTTTGGATAGAATCCGAGCTCGGAAATGTGCAACCAGAGAGTCGAGATCTCACAATCAAGACCAAGACAACTAAAATTCAAAGGCTGAAAGACCGACGCCCTTCTGTAGTAGACCCTATGGTCGTGGCGGCACGCGAGTACTCGCAAGTCTGGGCATCAACCAGTGATGCATGGACTATAGATGATTTGAAAGCCCCCGATACGACAGACATGGAAACTATTTTGACGTTTGCACAAATGTCAGCCAATGCTTATTTAGACAGACTGGACCCTGAAGATTGGGAGAATATCCACGGAGACTTCAACAGGGAAACCACAATAGGATTTGGCTGGCATGGTGACGGGCTTCAAGGCTATATATACGCGGATGAAACCAACTCTACGGTTGTTATTGGATTTAAAGGAACTACCATGGCCATTTGGGACGGCGTTGGAACAACTAAAAATGACAAGGAGAATGATAATCTCTTTTTCAGTTGCTGCTGTGGCCAACAGGGCAACGCCTTTTACCGCCAAGTTTGTGACTGCGCTTCGGGCACATATACTTGTAATCTCACATGTTTGAAGAGAAATTTACGAGAAGAAAATAGGTACTATGCTGCCGGGCGACATTTGTATAAAAATGTCACTACCATGTATCCCAAGGCAGATATATGGCTAACAGGTCATTCTTTGGGTGGCTCGGTCGCTGCTATGATCGGGTTAACTTACGGGTCTCCAGCATTAACATTTCAGGCAGTCCCTGATGCTCTCCCTGCGAATCGACTCGGACTTCCTGTTCCACCTGGAGCGGATCCTGATAGGCCAAGTCAACGAGACTACACAGGAGCTTTTCATTTTGGTCACAACGCTGATCCTATTTATATGGGAACCTGCAATGGGGCTACAGCACCTTGTTCCTATGCTGGCTACGCGTTGGAGACCGTTTGTCACACTGGGCAGGAATGTGTTTGGGACGTCGTTAATACGAACCAAACAAGGATGTCGATTATGACCCATAAGATAACTTATGTCATAAACAATGTTATCAAAAAGTGGAGTAGTGTGCCACAATGCTACCATACTCCCGAGTGTTATGATTGTGTACTCTGGAAGGAATATCAAGGGAACAGCACATTAACATCGTCATCTCTCTCTTCAACTTCAACGATGACTAAGACTTATACTCGCACGTCGACATGTGAAACTCCAGGTTGGTGGGGATGCCTCGATGAGACAACAACCTCATCTATCCCCTCAACCAGTATGATAATAACAACGACGTCGACCTGTAAAACGCCAGGCTGGTTCGGATGTCTAGATAAAACAACGACCAAAACAGGGATTACTACTTCGACCGCTGTACAAACATCGTCCACAACTTGCAAGACTCCAGGCTGGTTTGGTTGTCTTGATATTCTTTCCACAACATCATCAAAGATGTTTTCAATAACTCCGCTTGCGACAGCTACGTCGACGAATCCAAAATTTATGATTAGTGACGATGATAAACCTACCGTAACAAGCCGAGAGTCTATTATTACGGCACCACCTTAAACAATCCAGGATTATCTCATATCAAAACAATTACAAGGCATGAAGCTGGCCGAATTCTCGTTTATATTTCTAATCACTAGAAATATAGCGTGAATGAAATTGATATTTAGCCATATTGGCTAGTTATTCGCTGTCATGGCAATAAATACGGTGCATGTAATCTCATGTAAGGTATGCCTCGAATGCCGTTCACCAACCCGAAAAATTCAGATAGAGAACTTAGCCTTTGACGCTCTTAGGATGTATGTGAGTGATGTATGAGAGTGAGTGATATCTTTGAGCAAAGTTTGGCAAAGTGTAAGAATTGATTTTAGAATTATCACTGACGATCGCTTATGAAACTGTATATAGCCTTGGTCCTCTTGTAGATATATGTAACTCATTCAATAAAATTTCAGCATGATTCAGCAGAAAACTCAGTAATTATGGTGTTTACTAATAACATGAATTTATCGTTCCTGTGCTATCCACTAACAGTACAGGCAGTAAAAATTCAACTGAACCAGTAAAATTACGTTCCTCCGTGAGAATCCGAAAACATCCATGCGGACCATCTGCCCGGTAGGTAAAATATCCCTAGGCCCTGCGCCTCATTACCTCCATGTACGAACTATATGCAATTAGTTGATTCGAGCGTCCGTTTAATTGCCTACAAAGTCAGTTTTCGACATACGAGTACAAGTAATCACAAGTTCTAGTAGTATCTAGACCGGCAAGTTAATCCACACTTCGCTTTCTCGTTTTCAAACTTGGGTCGGAAATCTTGCACCGACACAAAAAGTCCATGAGGTTACCGCAAGACCCTTACACCACATTTCTCGCCCGGTCATGTATGTGACGATGTCAAAGGCACACAGGACAGCCGTTGGTGGCTGAAATGCGTTGCTGCGGCAGACATGCACGGTTGAGGATAGAAAGGGCTGTAAGGCACCTGACTGCGAGTTATGTCATCAAATGATGTTCGGGCATGAGTGCCCCTCATGTCATGTTGAGACATCGCTCCGCCCCAGGGTCATTCGTGTCATAACCCGAAGGCTGCATACACAAGAATGATTCAAAAAAAAGGCAGCGCAATATGTCTATCAGCCAAAATATTCACATCACTACGCTGATCTCCCTCCCTCCCTCTGACCACAGGGCTGTGTTTACTGCTATTGAGAAAGCTCTGTGGCGTCGCGGTTCGGGATTCTATGAAACTTTGAGAATAGCTTGCACACGGTCTGTGATGTAACGAGTGGAATCGTCACAAGCAGATACTTCGCCACAAGTCGTAGAGCCTACATAGCGCAGAAGAATTGCCTCCGTGGTATGGGATGTTCTGCTTCTTTGTTATAGATATTCACGGGGCTGGATTTATCAGCTGTCAAGAGGCAGCCTGACCTTCAGAGATATCTGCGGATGCCATTCAGACATGAGTGTTCAAAAATCAAGCTGAGTTCTATAACATAATGAAGTGTTGACAGCTATAGCAATCAACACGTACATAGATGTATTCTTTGAGTGATTGAATGAGTGTAAACAATGGTAGTTGGATAGTAACCTGCGATACGTTATGGCTCGCCGTAAATTTTTATTGATGCATCCACTCAGGATTTTTCTTCTCTACAAATGCTTTCATCCCAATCTTCTGATCTTCAGTTCCAAAAAGACTATGAAAGACTCTTCTCTCGTAGTCAACTCCATCTCGCAAAGATAGATCTTGACTTTTATTAACTACCTCCTTGGCAGCCATAACGGATACCTTACTATATCCTGCGATAGTATTCGCGGTGTTTAGAGTTTCTTCCATTAACTCATCCCATGTCCCAAAACTTCTGGCAGCAATACCCCATTCAACGGCTTCCTTTCCGCTAAAGTTCTTGCCAGTTAAAATTAATTCCATCGCTCTACTCTTCCCAACGATTTTTGTAAGCCTTTGACTTCCCCCGGCGCCTGGAATCGTCCCAAGTTTGATCTCAGGTTGTCCAAACGTTGCTGATTCAGTGCAGTACAGGATGTCACACATAAGTGCCAGCTCACAGCCACCACCCAGAGCATACCCAGATACTGCAGCGATGATCGGTTTCTTTACCGAGGTAGTAAACGTAGACCAAGGTTCAATAAATGATTGTTGGTAAGCGTCAGAAAACTTCAGAGAGGCCATTTCTTTGATGTCTGCGCCCGCAGCAAAGCATTTCTGGGAACCAGTGATGACGATAGCAGAGACTTGAGAGCTTCGATCAAATACTTGAAGCGCATTAGTGACTTCAGACATCATAGGTGTGGACAAAGCATTAAGGGCCTTTGGCCGATGGAGGGTGACTTTGAGCTTGGTTAGAAGAGTGGTTCATGGAGGATCTTCGCAGGATCATATACTTTGCCCAACACCAGGACGGGGTTCATGTGTTTGGATAAACTCGTACATTGGAGCTTTCCCAGTAGAGAAGTGCCTGAATTTGACTGTGCCTCTGGGGCCTGCCGAGCGGAAGATGAAGTTGCAGGATTTCATAAACATCTTTGTCGCCCTGTCCTTAAGCACGTTCGATACAAAACGTTAGATCTAGGGAAACAGCATGCTGCACACGTGCTTGGTTAGTCCAGTCACATTTTCGCTGGTGCACATGAGTAGCTAGTCCGAGTGAACTGGTTGCGTAGCAGTTCGCGCATTTTCGCGTAGATCTTGGCACGATTTGCGAACGGGTTTCACTATTCACGTTTAACCCTCGAGTGTCTATCTCTGTCACCCCAAACACCCTCCGATTCAAATATTCACCTAGCCGTCTATTCAGGCGCAAGCAAGTGATTACAATGGACTCCCCAGAACCTGATCAAACTCCCTTTGCGGCTGTGACCGCTCAAACTTCGAAGCTTCAACGGGTAAGCCTTTCGAATCTCGGAATGCTTATTTATGAGCACTCTTTACCTCGGGTCTCTGCTAATTTCTCAACCTTGAACAGCAATATCAATCTTGGTTAGATAGCTCAACACCATACGTCCCGTATCGATGGATTGGAACTTTTGCGCTCTTGTTGATATTTTTCTTAAGAATCTTTCTCGCCCAGGGATGGTACATTGGTATGGCCTTAAATCTCATCTCTTTCTGATCAATCTACTGACGATGAATGAAGTGGCATATTCATTGGGTATCTACCTCCTTAATCTCTTCCTTGCATTTCTCCAGCCTAAGTTTGATCCATCCAATGAATTCGAAGACAATGAAATGGAGGGCGGTGCGGCGGGAGGCCTACCAACTAAACAAGATGAAGAATTTCGACCATTTATCCGGCGTCTTCCGGAGTTTAAATTTTGGCATTCCGCGACGAGAGCTATTGCCATTGGGTTCTTTTGCACGTGGTTCTCGGTCTTCGATATTCCTGTTTTCTGGCCCGTTCTATTGATTTACTGGTTCATTCTGTTCACTCTTACAAGTAAGTATTCTAACGCTCTAGGCTTAATATCTTTATAACAATAGATAGTGAGGAGACAGATCCAACATATGATTAAATATCGATATGTGCCATTCACCTTTGGCAAGGCAAAATACAACAAAAGCGGCTCCTAAATAGTCAGTGCAAAGATGGAATGATAAATTAGAGAGTGCTCTCGTTTTCGGGGCCGCGATAACGAATTATAACTGTATAAATTTTCTCGGAGTCTACATTAGGGAGAGGGATGCGATTAAAGATTTAATCGCTGTTTAATAAATCATTTCCAAAGATGGATTAGAATGATATTTCGCCTATTGGATTGGTTTATGCACCCGGGCGAATAAATGGCGATCAGTAGTTTGAGATTCAGCCCGAACATGCATATAGATTCGGCAAGTCGGTCGAGTTCTCTGCTACTACAAGTGGCCTGTCAGCTCTGACTTAACGAGTACAAACAGCACGTCATGTAGATCGGATGACGATTTGCAATCTATTCCGTACTTCTAGAACTTATATATTTCTTCCAGTGCATTAGAAACCTCCGGAACTAAACATCTTGTGAGTAAGTCGGAATAGTTGGCATTGAGCTAACTATCTGTTTGGTAGAGGCTTGAATTTAAGCAAGAGGTTCCTTGCTCCCGAATTGGAAAATCCGAAATACAAGCAGTTTTACAAGATCAAGGTGTTCACTGCTCAAATTATACTATACGTATGGCTTTAATATTTTGAAAACAATTGAACAAAGTAAAACCTAATCAGGGCAAATAGCTCGAAAAACACTAGCCTTTGACTTAACTCGGATCGTGAGTATAGTCTTGTCTAAGATACAAGTACCTTCCTTCCAGCGACAAACCAACGCGGCAAGAGCTTATAATTTCAATATTTGGCTGAGTCAAACAACCGCTCAGATATGTAGAACCTAGTACTCATGTTTTCTTTGTGTAAGATGGTGTAAAATTGAGCTAGTACGATAATCCACTGAGATAAACTAAATTATCAAGTTTTTTCCATGGCTTCATGATTTGATTGTATCTCTATTTGAGCGAAGATATCGACAGTAAATATTCTTTTCTCCTAATCTTGAGCAGGTCACGAGCTCAAATACCACTGAAAGTGGTAGAACTTATTTTACATGTAAAGGTGCTTCTCGGATATTTTTTTAATAGTGGGTAAATCCTGATGTCTTAATCAATTTGATGTAAACTTTGCGTATGGTTTTCTCGATGCTCCCTAGGCAGATGTCATACTTGGTTTTGTTTTCCGTCTTGATGTCGTCTGACGGCGAATAGGAAATCTTATGCGAGAGGGGAGAAAAGCCTGGATTGTGGATTAGCTACAATATTGTGAGACTGAGGCTTTCTCAGCAGACACACCGGATCAAGGACGGTCGAGGTTCACTGTATGTATATCCTGAGCTTACAATTAGACTTTGCTCTGTTCTGCATCTAGATATTGCAAACCAAGGTAGACAATTAGGGGAAGATATCCACTAGGATCCTGTTAACTTTAGCTGGCGAGATCAACGGAAGGAGTACAAACTAATGTATTGCCACTCGAGAAAAATCTATCACTTTCCCAATTCGTTCCTGTTGCAGAGTATCAGAAAAAATCCACTTGATTCTGGCGACGGCATGCAGACCTTTGATTCATCAGAAAGCTGCATTTTGGCTGAAGATTTTGAGCCACCAATTAAGTCCTGATTAGCTTGTTCCTAGAGGGTCTACCTTTTCCTTTGAAATAAATTTAATTGCTTAGGTGTGTATTTCAGATTTGATGTTTATGCATAATTTTCCATCATCACCCGAGATTTGGCGTATATGGTCGACATGAGCAGGCAACAAAGAGTCGCTAAAAATCTAGCGAGCAGATGAGGCTTCACGTTTACGCGACATATTTACACAACACCGAAGAGTCCCATTTGCGTGTCAATAATCCTTAAATCCTTAATTTTGGACGTGAAGGTCAAGCGCTGAAGTAGCTGGATCACTAATAAATCAATTCAGGTTCAGGTTCCAACGACTAATATGTCTGGAGCGAGACACTGGTGAGCAAAGATAAACGACTTACTTGCTCGTGTTTACTGATATACCTAGGGAGCAGGATAAAGAAGCCACTGTTTACATAGGCAATATTGATGAGCGAGTGACAGACAGTCTAGTTTGGGAGCTTATGTTACAAGCCGGTCGTATAGTCAATGTTCATCTCCCAAAAGATCGAGTTACCCAAACCCACCAGGGCTACGGTTTCGTAGAATTTATTAGTGAAGAAGATGCCGAGTATGCCGCGCGGATTATGAATCAAGTGCGCTTGTATGGAAAGCCAATACGAGTAAACAAGGTCCGCACTCCTGAATGCTTTTCTAATTAACGTTATCTAACTTGATCATCAGGCATCAGCAGATAAACAGAAGCCCGTCGAGGTTGGCGCTGAGCTCTTCATTGGTAATCTTGATGCGATGGTAGATGAGAAAGCATTGTATGATACGTTTTCACGATTTGGCACGCTGCAATCACAGCCGAAAATTGCGCGGGATGAAAACGGACTCTCTAAAGGCTATGGTTTCATTTCCTACACCAGTTTTGAGGCCTCAGATGACGCTATCGCCAACATGAACGGACAATATCTGATGAATAAAGACGTATCTGTGCAGTATGCATACAAGAAAGACGGGAAGGGAGAGAGGCACGGAGACGAAGCAGAACGTACTTTGGCTAGCCAAGGACAAAAAAATAATGTGGTTCCTGAAGTTCTTCAAATGCCTGCCCAACTCTTAATGAATGGTGTGTCGGTAGCTCCAGTAGGCATGATGGACAACGTAATGGGTTTGGGAATGGGTGCACAAATGCCGACAGTTGGGGTCCCTGTACCTCCACCCTCTCTACCTCCTGGATTCGGAGGAAGACCAAATGGGACATATAATGCCGTACCTCCATTACAACAGCGACCAAATATACCACTTCCACCATTACCTTCAGGCCTACCACAAAGGCCTCCCCCTTCTCAAGTCGGATACGGTGGCCCTCAAGATTTCCATCCACCGGGATTTGCTCCACCTCAAGGCTTTCAACAGGCTCTTCCTCCCGGATTTGGCGGTCCCCCGCCAGGACAAATGCCACCAGGTTTTGTACCTCAAGGCTTCCCTTTGCCGCAACAACCACCCCCAGGGTACGGTCGAAGATAATTAACTATAACGTTCAATGTTGTGGATGCGTAGGAAGTGTCAAAGCTTAGAGTAAGTTTTGTATTCCTTCTCACTTTATCGTCCTTCATCTTAGTACAGAACTTATACTAATCTTTAACATTCACTATCAATCCATCCACTTGTCACCATTGTATGCCTTTGTAGTATTTAAATCACAAATAACTTGAAAAACAGAAACTTTCATGTAACAATAAAGGACGGGCCAAAATTCACAAGTTTTTTTGCAGAATCCCAGGTTTTATGGTATGTGCACACATGTTTAAGCAGTTGACAAGTTTTATTCTTCATGCCACGATTTGTCTCTCAATACAGAAACTCGGAAAATCCCCTCCAATTTAAAAATTCTCTTTAACGAGTTTGAAGTCGGTGTTTTTTCTGATTAGATGGTTACATATAGTTCCAATGCTTCTATGCTATCTATCCCTTTGCTTTGAAAAATTAGCTGAGAGAGGATTTTTTAGATGAGGCAGTGGATGAAGTGTACTGCCCATTCTTCCCTGCTGTAAGAAGAAGAGCGCAATTTACTGCGTCTGGAACAAACACAGTATGTGTTTACTTCGAAGTACATCTTATCCGAGAAATCCATAAAGCGACTAATAGTACGCTCCTCAGTAGATAAAAGCACTGTCGGTGTTATTTCGAGACCTTTTAACCAAAACCTCGAACATGCATGGGGACGAGAGAACTATGTCTTCAAGTATACAAGTAAATTGAGCACAGAGAATGAAAAGGGTGCGGGCCTTCAGGCTTTTACATACCATGTTAGTCTAGACAAGGGCACAGCAATGATCTTTGCCCTTACTAGCGCACTCCCATATTCCACCTTCAGCGCATTACCTTCCACCAAAGACCCTCGGGAAAAAATACGCTAATTTAATGTTTCTATACGGGTCGGATGGTGGTGTGGTACACCGTCCGGGCCATTCTCCCAAGTAGAGTCTGGGTAGCCGAGGCACATGCCCCACTTGAGACAGGAGAAAGTTAGTTCGAATTCAGCAAGACCCTCACACCACATTTCTCGCCTGGTCATGTATGTGACGATGTTGAAGGCACACAGAACAGCCGTGGGTGGCTGAAATGCGTTCCTACGGCAGACATATATGGTTGAGGGTAGGAAGGGCTGTAAGGCGCTTGACTTCGAGTTATGTCTTCAAATGTTGTTCGGTGTGAGTGCCCCTATGTCATGTTGAAACATCGCTCCATGTACCGCACCAGGGTCATTTGTGTCATAGACTTAAGGCTGAATACACAAGAATGATTAAAAAAAAAAAAAAAAATGTTTCTATACATTAAAATAATGTTTACAGATCACTGCTGCAAACTTCATCTACCGCAGCGGTAGGGTTCGTAGACGACACTAACATACTAACATGGTCAAGCTCCACGGAGGAGAACTGTAGGAAGCTGGAGGAGAAGCATGGAATCTGAAGAATGGGCAAGGAAGCATGGAGTTAGATTTGCGCCGGAGAAATACTAGCTGATGCACTTTACTCGTGCAAGAAAGCGTCATAACCTTGAAGCCACAGTAAGTATACAGGGTCATCTAACCTCTCCACAGTCTTCCCTCTGAGTCCTCGGAATCTACTTCGACCCCAAGTTAAACTGGGGCGCCCACATAAAGAAAGTTGAGCAAAAGTCGCATATCCAGGTACAATCAATAAGCAGATTGGCCCAATCTACCTGGGGAGCGACATT
>JAKRRZ010001553.1:0-10792 GCA_022627015.2 Podosphaera aphanis
TTATTCAAGAAATGGCTTAGATTTTATTTGAACCTAGAATTTTTAAATTTGAAGAAGTTGTTGCAGAGTTATAGTAAAATTTAGTCAACGTGGTGGTTTCATTGCGCACTTTTAGACGCTACTGTATTTGAGTTTGACCCAGATTCATATGGCACCTATGGACAAAAGAGTAGAGTAAACTTCGCAGAAAAGACAGCAAAAAGCATAATGGCAAAGGGTTAGGGTCCTTATTAGACATAATTGTCGGATCCAAAGAGTGTATTTCCACTGCCAGAGACCTGCTGATTAAGGCAGCACACCAAGCCGAATCTAGGGCACAACAAACCAAGATTCTTGATCTTTTGAACATTTTTAGAGAATTTCTTGAAAAAGATGGAAATCTCCCAAGGGACGCATCAGTACTGACAGCACAGCTCCAGAGGCTAGAACAAACAACTCAAGTACTACAAACAACAGCCAGGCATGTCGGTGCAAATACTAATATTCCAACAAGGCAATCTCAAGTTGTCAATCTGGTGGAAAAAGCCAGAACTACTTAAAGTGGACACCAATCAAGCTTCCCAAAGCAAAGTAACCAAATCATACCAACTAGACAAACAATACAGGAGAAAGCAGGACCCATTGACCAAGCACCACTAGCCAGATCTTGGGCAAATATAGCCGGAGTATCCAAAAAACAATCAAAGGAATGGACAGTAGTACAGCCAAAGAAGAAAGCAGCTTTTGTTGTAATAATATCAGTCCAGCATCCCACGCGATGCGCGACTCACACCGACTCGTACACTGTCACGTGTTCCCAATCATTTCATAAGTTATATTTAGATTTCCCACTTAATGCCTATTTATAACATCTATAATTGTGGATGGTACGCGCTAACAGTTACGCATATGAGCGTCTTCCACCTAAGTATTCTGGGGTAAACATTCAGGATTAGGACTTACTCATACTATGATAACATTATTATATTGGGACATCAATGTCTATCTGTTGGTCGTAACTTAGATTTGTTCACCTTCTATAGCACTAGTGCTGAGTTGAACGGGGTTACAATAACAGTTAGTTATCGTCAGTAAACTCGAAAGTAAGTATAAGTAAAACGCGTATATTCTTTCTGCATGTGACAGGTACTAATATATATATAAGTCCGATGTACGCTTGTTACATAATCAATCAGACCCCAAACTCCGATAACTCCTATTTCGCATGACCCATGTCCCAACACTATCATGATTAATGCTACTTAAAGTCCCATAAGGGTTACACTCCTGTATATAACGAGCTCTCTTCTCCTTCAGAATTCTTCAGTCAATCACATTGCTGAATATCTCTGAAGGAATCTCTCTCTTTGTCATCTCTCCTATTCTATAATAGCCTCACTTATCTCAAACACTACGCTGCTTCTCTTACACAGATATCTTGACGTCTCGCCTCTCCGATCTGTCCCCATTTCAATAGCTTTTAAGGCCAGAAAATCCAGCAGAGTGATCCTACTGCAACATGAGACCACAAGACAGAAATTTTCACCACTCCAAGTGAGAGATAAGATAAACCAGGCTTTCAAAGCAAAAGGAGTCGAAGGACCTGTGCTGGCAATTGTATCAAGCACACAAAAAGAAAATATAGCTATAACAACTACGGAGCCATACTCTGCTGAATTTTTCATGGAGAAAGTTGATATTTGGAAAAATTTAGCACCGCATGTATGTGCAATGAGAGACGAACCGTGGTTTAAGGTTGTAATTCATGGAGTTCCAACAACAGAATTTGAAAACATGGAAGATCTCTGCAGTATTTCTGAAGAAATTGGAATCTTTAATCATTGTCTAAAGATAATAGGCCAACCGTACTGGATTACCCCAGAAGAAAAGAGGAAAAACCAAGTAGCAGGGTCTTTTTTTTTTATTTTTTTAAATCATTCTTGTGTATGCAGCCTGAAGCTATGACACATATGATTACGGAAGGTGTGTTTCTCATAGAATGACTCATTTTGACGTTTTTGGAACACTCATACTCAGATTTCATTTGCAGGTAGCACTACGAGGATAAGGTCTTGCGACATGTAACCTTTTCCGTAAATAACTACCACAGGGAAAAGTGGAGAAAAACCGAGGTTATCTGGATTTGCTTTCGTCAAGCTATGAGAAAAACACCACCGCGAGAGAGTGTGGTTAATGGGTCTTACTGGATTCGAGCCAGCTTTCTCCTGTCACGAGTGGGGCATGTGTCCAAGCTGCCCAGACTCTACTTGGGAGAACGGCCCGGATGGTGTACCACACCACCATCCGACCCAAGTAGCAGGGTCAGTGGTAGTAGCTTTTGAAACTGAAGCTAAAGCAAAAAGAGCAATTTCAAGAAAACTTATAATTGCTGGAAGATCATTAATGGCAGAGAAATACTTTAATATACCTGCAACCACCCAATGTAGCCAATGCCAAGGTTCTGGACACTTTGAAAAAAAGTGCAGATGGGACGCTAAGTGCCATTATTGCGCAAGAGATCACAATACAAAACAGCACTGTTGCTCTATATACAAGAAAATTGGACAAAAGTGTATTCACTTAGTACCTAAATGCTCAAACTGTAATGGAAGTCATACTGCAGACAAAATAGACTGTCCACACAGAGTAGCTATTCAATAAAGAGTTGCTAGTGAACAACAAACTGGGATAGACACTACAGCAACTATATGATAGAACAAATCAAAATAATCCAATGTAACTTGAACAAAAGCAAACAGGCAACAGAAAGTACTCTTCAACTTGCCATTGAGTTAGGAGTGCAAATACTAGCAGTACAAGAACCTTGGGTTCCTTATCTAAAGGAAGGAGAAAAGTATCAGGGGGCCCAGTCTATCAGTCACCCTTGCTTTATCCAAATTTCTTCAACTTCTAATGACAACAGCATAAGGCCTAGGACAATGTTGTATCTATCAAAACAACTAGACTTAGAAGTAAGCATTCTCTCAGAATATCCAGATGACCCAGATATCCTGGCCGCAAGCTTCAAAAATAAAAAATACAACTTCAACATCATTAATATATACAACCAAAAAAATCAAAAAAATGAGAATAACTTAACCACAATAGAAAGGTATAAAAACAACCTGCAAGTCCAACCCAGAAGTATTGTACTTGGCGACTTCAATGAACACCATCCTGATCGGGACCCTCAGCAACCTAAATCTAATCTGGCAGACAATTTAAAAGGTTGGTTCGAAAAGCAAGGATTATCCCTTGTAGACAAAGTGGGTGTCAGTACATTTTATAGGCCAAATATGGTGAGCCCATCTACCATAGACTTAACCTTAACAACAGCAACGATAGAGAGGCACATACAGGATTGGCAAACAATAACAACTGGATCTGATCACCGAGGAATCATGTTCACATTTGAGGAGCAAGGAGACTTTGAGATCCAATCATTTTCAGGGCCAATAAGATTCAATACAGAGAAAGCAGATGTAAGGGTCTTAAAATAAATTGTTATTCACAAGATATTCAGAGCTATGTACAAAAAGATCTTCAAGTGAAGAGGGAAGAAATATCTAAGGGAATACATATCCTTATACTCCAACTCCCAGCCTCTTCTATTACAATATGACAAATAAAATGTCACTACATAAATATACATAAACGATTTACGCCAAGCAGGCTCACGGGCTATTCCCGGCCTCGTGCCTCCCAGGGGGCACTTGGCTTATCATATTGTCCTATAGACAGCTACTCTATTTACATACAACCCTGAGAAGATCGAGGGAACTCCTGTCGCAAAAAGACTTTCACATTCAAGACCCCTGCGGGAGAGTAGTAACAGGTCATGTGCAACGCAAGAAAATCCGTGGCGTCAGCAGCTATTGACGCTACAAGAAGTTTAATAAAGAGCAAGATGACAACTTTTTCACTGCTTTGGAAGTCTTTTACCTCAACGGTCGGCTTGCTGCTGTCGACGAAGCAAACACTACCCCATCATTTATCTCCGAGCAAGCGAGGTAGACAGTTATTTCGAAAATACTCGGCCCTTCAGGCCTAGATAATGCGTGATGTTAGGGGATTTGCGCACAGAGTCTATTTTCTCACTTTCACATGGTGTCAGTCGTAACATCGCACTACAAATCTAAGATGGCCACGCAGCGCCACGGTTCATATGAGCTTCGTTTATCCTTTACCCGTCGCTTCTGGTAAAATCCCGGCTATCAGAAACCAACTTTCTCACGTGCACTCGGCTCCAACTCCCATTTCCATCAACCAATCCATCCGTGTGGCATTCGTGTCTCACACTGCGTGTATACTGGAGACAGATATCTTGCTCAAATGAGATCCTTGGATTTGTGGATGGTCGTTCGTCTAAGATACTGGGACATGATAATTATTGTATCTCGAAAAAATTCTACAACACACTATTGTTTGATCCTCCCAAGGGAAAGGCGTTGTACATGAAAGAATAGATTGAAGGTCCATGGAGGTGCGTGTCGATCCACGAGTGACATTCCACCAAGAATTTACTCTAGATTTTGCCTTTGGCATGTTTACGCGCTACCCACAAGTACACGTACTGAGACTTGCCACAGACGGCCTCACGCCAAGGAACCATCTTCCGCTTTGGTTGAGCTCCAACTAAATCCTCACAATACTAGGGACCTCTGATGAGAAGGCACGAATATGTGCAGTTTGATTTGATTTTTGAGGGCGCATTGGAGCAGAATGCTTCAACCACACGAGGATACAAAGAGTAGATAGAATATGTGTTCAAGACAACTGAGCCTTGTACTAGTACATAAAGTTGGTGATCGGAGAGTCCAGTGGCCTTGGGTAATATATATCCCATGGACCAAGATCACACTCTAGGAAGAGATGATAGTGAGAGACCATAAGTCCCACATGCATCTTCAAGCAACAAGTAGACTACCTTGTTATCCTTCTATCAACCCTCTCGTGCATATGCGCCTTTTTTGACCGTCTTGAGGTCAAGAGAGTTTGTACTTGACACGAAACGCAACCCACACCGAATCGAGCCAAGCAGCCATCCAGCATGCCGTCGATCTTAGATTAGTCCACCTCATGCGATGCTGCCGAGTATGCGTGCTTGGCCGCCGCCTGTGTTGCTCTTTTGAGGTAGCGGTCTAACGCCGAGAGACAGGAACTCCAGTAGCGTATGCAAGCATGCAGACCTTGCCGCAAGAAACGCGAAGCTCAGGATTGAGCAGCTCAGCCAAGCCAACCCGGTGTATAGCGAACCAAGGACGAGAAAACATCCTTCGATAGCACTGCCTCTCGAACCCATGAAGAGCGACGTGCTGCGAGCGCGTTCGGAGTACTAGTTGCCATTCTATCGACCCACGAGCAGCCGTTGCTTCCTTCCTCCCTCTCCAAATCTTCAGTTAACAGGTGATGAGGCCAGGGCATACCCTCCTGAATGTGACGGTGAGCCAAAGGTTAGTGTCGGTCTTGTAAGCGCTAGCTGCAGAAGAGCGGAGCGGGACATAGATGGCATTCTTAGAAGTTGGTGTACAACGGTGCACGAGCGCGTGTCAAAGGTAGGCAGCCATACACTATGTTTGTCGTCACGAGCGTGACACGTGGTTATTTACATGTGGTTTATATGCATATAACAGATTTCTGATCAGAAATCCAGGAAACGGTTGCCATTTCCTTCTCTGTACTCGACCGAGTCAACATGAGAACCTGATTCTCTACCAAAGTTTTCTCCGTGTAGATTGTCGGATGCGTTTTGTTTACACGGAGTTGATCCATATAGAAAGGGATCACCAGTCTCATACAAGGGCGTCGGATATGAATTGAAGTCGAAATCGAAAGTAAATCTCGTAAATACCCATACTAATTACATGTATTTACACTTCTTCAGCCAGTTTAATCTAGTTGCAGCTGGTAAGTTAGGACGTACGTTAACATTGCCCTTGTTCCAAAGTGATAGACTCAGACACGTGCAGTAAGTGTGCATGAGTGACGCGCATGAATGGATTAACAAGATTTCCTCTGTCCCTATCTACTACATGTACTCAATTAGTGAAACCACAGCCAAGGGAACGGGCTTGGCAGAATTAGCGGGGAGTTTGACGATGTGAAAAGACATTGAGGGTATCTGATAGGGAGCAGTGAAATACCACTCACAACATGTTCCTTTGTCATTTTTTTCCATCTTTTTAAATTCTCAATAAGAATCTTTGTTTTTTAGCTTCAAGAAATCTCGAATCTGATTGCTCTAAAGATATAAGTGTACTGTTGAAAATATGCCAGATAGGATTAGTCATCTGTTCACGTTGTTGGTCTGCACGTGATCCAAGTTTCTGTACTTAGTTTCTCCCTCGTAGCTTACTAGAATTGATGCGCTCTACAACACCATGACTGAGGAAGTCATTATTTCTCAATATGTACATAATAATTTATGCTAATAATTTTATCTTCTGCAAACTAATTCAATTCTGCATAATCGGCACAGTCTAATGTTTCTTATTTTCTGATGGCTATACGTTGTCTCGGCTTCTGCTTTCTTTTCCATCATAATGCCTTTGTACACAGTTTAGGACTTGATAACGTAGGTTAAAATTAAACAAAATTGTGTTAAGCCATGTATGTAAAGTTTGAATCCATTTAAACCTTAATCGTTTTGCTTGTGATTTAGTTCCAACGACCAGAATTATGCAGCTCCCGTCTATCGTCGCGTTTTTGATACTTTTCAACATTTAAGTCTAATGCTGGCAAGCTAGTGGAAACCGGATCTTCACCAAAAAGGCTGCATTCACCATTCTCAGTCAGATCAAGGTATGATATAGGATTTTCAATAAAGTGACTGAGATTAGCGCGGGAGCCTGGAGTTTTATCGGAGTATTCAAACAACGTATCTAACAAGCTATCAACGAGTGGTGCAGCATAGCTGGACGTAGGCCTGCGATCCAACTCTGTAATTAAGACCTGTTTTAATTCTGATTCTGCGAGTACTATTCCCGGCGAACTACTGGGCAGAAGGCCTCTCTCTCTGTTTCTTTGATCATGTGAGTTGTCTGTTCCAATCTGCGATGTAATCTTGGCAAAACGTCTCTGTCCTGAGTAAAACCAATTTTCAAGATCTTCGGGATTTTTGGTAGCCGTTTGCTCCCATATAGGGACTGAGCATGTATCACTTCCTTTTTCTGTGATTTCAGTTGTTCCGCTTGGCCAGGAATAAGGATAATATTGGGCAGCATCTTTCTGAGATAGAGTGTCAACGAGGGCAGAGCATGTATGACTGAGAAGAGAGCATGTGTGTCCATCCCAAGGCATCATTTGAACTTGTTCATACCCTCCTCCTTGGAGATAAAAAGAATTTGTTTGATGAACAGATTGCGCCGCAATGAAGTCATTAGGCGTAGATTCTTCATCCGACATTTTGAAATTATTAGCTTTTATATCTTGATGATAGAAGTTATATTGATTAAAGCTTGAACTTGATTGACGCTGTCCTGGGGGGCCAGCGGTTAAAGGTTGAGGATACGCTGGTGGACAAGTAATGGCACCACTGCGAAGCTGAGCGGAATTTAAGTTGCACCTCACTTGATTCAACTGATTTTTTGATATTTTACCGGTGGAAAAATGATCGGAAATTTTATCGATTTTATTTTCACTTGGCTCCGAAGCTAATTTAGGGCCTCCATATTTCTTATCGCCACTCAGTGAAAATAAAATGTGAGACGAAATATCAGCAGCATAAGATTTGCTCGAGACAGTAGGTTGATTAACGACCGAGAAACCCGATAACTTATTCTTTGCCCACTCTTGCATGGGATTTTTGAATTTTGAAAGCCTCTGTAGTGTTTGCATTTTTTCCATGCCATATACACGAGTCTGTAAGTTTAAATTTGTCTTCTCTTCTTCAATTGTACTGGAATTCTTTATATTTCCTGTGCTATATTGACATACATCTAGTTTCCTTGGAGTATTAGATATACTATCTTGATTTTGAGAGATTAAAGCTTTTCCATTGAATTGTGCCTTTAGAATATCCTTTTCTTGGTCTGTAGCTATCAAAATGCTGTGGCTATGTGTGGGAGGCGAAGATCCTTCCCTATGCGAAGGTAGGATCGAATCCTGGAGTGTTTCTGAAACCAAAGATTGAATTGAATCTATCTGGGACTGGTTCCGAGAGAGCTGTTGAGCATATTGCATTGAATTCGACTTGTTCAAAGGGGGTGGTGGACCGCGTGTCTGGAAAAGTGAATCAAAAGAACGGTTTGCTATAATCGACATCAGTGGTCTCCTATTGGCACCCTCGCGCTGAATCCGATTTGGCGCAGTAAATTGCTGCACTGATTTGGGATCTACTAAAGATCCAACTGTAGTATAAGTGACAGGCTGAGGTTTCATGGGAACTGGCTTTGGAGATTCATCAACAGATAGCATTGATGAAAGATCAGGTTCCCATTCTAAGGGATCAAATGCATCTTTCCCCTGTAACAAGATCTTCTCAGTATTGTGCACTTCATTTTTCACTCCACCCATAATGAGTATGGGGAAAATGTGTTTCCGCAATTGATTATGAAAAATCAAGGTAATTTTGGATACGGAAGTGGCCCTTCTACATCGATATTCTATCAATCCACTGCTGAAGAGCAATTTGATCTGACTGACGGAAAGTGCGAAGGGATGGATTCTTCGGCTACGTCAAGCGAATAAAACCCAAGAAGAAAGGAAATGTCTTTCATGAGAAGCTCAGAATCTAATAAAAAGTTCCATCAAATCTAAGCTTAGGAATTGAATGGCTTTGGATTTCAGGTTATGATGGAGCCTCTCTCATGGGCATGTAAAAGAAAAATATATTAGAAAATAAAACCTGAGAACTTAGCATACATGTATTTAAGAACTTTAGAGTAAAGGTTCACTCATTCACTCACTCACTCACTACCATGCTTATTGCCATTTCTGGAGTAAAAAGTAAGATATACTAGAAAAGGAAGATAAGTGTTGACGAGAAAATTTGAAGCTGCCAACCTACAAAGGGAAGAGATAGGCATGAATGAGTAAAGACATTTCTTGAAAGAAAAAGAAGCTAGAGTGAAATAGGAAGAAAGTTTGATCTTAGTCGTGACTTCACTTCTCCAAGTCAAAGAATGACTTTCTTTTTAAATGGGAAGTACAGTACATATTGATAGAAGTACGCTGGTAAATGCCGAGAATTTCTTAATTTTATGAGTGTTTTGAGTGAGAGCAAAAGAGTTGGTTTAATAACGACAGGAGAGAATTATCGACTGACAAACTTTTACAGGCTAGTTCAAACAAAGTTACATATGTTTCTTCAGGTTCCTCTATAGGCGCAATGTACATGATATTTAAAGGGTAAAATTTATGGAGTGGTGCAATATTGTAGAAAAATTTTACATATCAATAAGTGCCAGATCCGAGAAGCTACATAAAGATCAGTACATGTTTAAAGGTATAAGAATAATATACTGACTGTCCATAGATGGGCAAAGAGGAAATTAAACCACCTTTTCTCGGTCTCGAGCACCGAGAGGTTTAACTTTGGTTGACGCCTCGTCTTGAGTGTATATGGTGTAGAGGCAAGCATGTATATCAAAGAAACTGCACGAGCTGGAGGAACTTATTAAGACTCTTCTAAGAAGCTAATAAAAGCTTTCCTAGCCTCAGCTGGTGTTGCAAAAAAATGAGGGTGATGGAGATCGAATAGCGAATAAAGAGCCTAAATCGAGCAATGTGATAACTACGTGGAAAGACTTATGATGCACAACTTAAACTCAACATGCTTTAGAGATGGTAAAAAGATTGAAAAGTGAGTTTAATGAAGTTGCATGTCATTAGATTCAAAATGAGCATGGATCGATTCAACCTTCCTTAGCGGAACCCTGGGTTTTCGTGTCATGGTAGGAAAGTGACGAGACGCGATTTATTGGCTGTGAAATATTTCATCACGTGTCATGTGGGAAATCTCAACGTCCCTTAATGCACACCGAAAATCTATCAAGACGTCATCGTTTGCAACTAATCCCCCCTGTCGCACTAGAAAAAATACTGCACCTGAGTGATGCATAACACTTATGATTGAAACGTTCAGATGCAATGTTAAGGATAATAATTATGTAGACATCCACGTATTAATATATTTGACTTTAAGAGATTTTTACTTTGACTTTGCCACTAGAATTAATTTTTCAACTGGGATTAATTGTTTCGATTGAATTTACGTCTATTAGGGGGTTTCAAACCTGGTCTTTTTAGCTTTTAAAAAAAAAAAATTTCGTTTAGTCTTAAGTTATAAAGTGTCGGATCAGAAAAATCTTAATTTGGACTATCAAATAAGCTATTAAGTTATTTAACATGCTATTTTAGTTTCCTTAAGTGATACACTATAGATATTGATTCAAAAGCTCCCTTCCTGTACAAGTGGCATTATGGTGATATCACTCCCTGGACCCACTTCTATATCGCTGTCGCACACCCGTACATCGCCGCTGTGTATGCCGCTTACAAAGCCGCAGAGCACACGCTCCTTGCCCTGATGTGGGCCCGACGTGTCTCTAGCTACTTAGGGTTTGCTCGTAAAACCTATTTTTGATGAACAATTTTTTTGCATTCGGATAATAGATGAATTTAGGTCAATCATGACTCTGTCTTGTCTAAGCCATTTTACATCAGACTGATTTACAAGTACACATGTAGGTGCTGGGTGCTGGCGCTCCGTGCATCACTCAGCTGTAGCTTCGAAGCCTTCATTTTTAGAGTCTGTCCTCACTAGAACTTTTTTTTTCATTTACAGTGTAGGTGACGAGTTTGACTTGTCGCC
>JAKRRZ010001554.1:0-10790 GCA_022627015.2 Podosphaera aphanis
GTAGTGGTATCTGCAAATGAAATCTGAGTATGAGTGTTCCAGAACGTCAAAATGAGTCATTCTATGAGAAACACACCTTCCGTAATCATACGTGTCATAGCTTCAGGCTGCATACACAAGAATGATTATAAAAAATTAATAAAATTAATAAAAATAAAAATAAAAAAGAACTATCGAAGCCATGTCCAGCCTGACCGTAAATACTGCATTTTGGTAGAGCAGGCTGGCGTCGCAATATGAGTCCTTGATGGGGTGGCGGTTGCGACCCCGTTGAAGATTGAGGCTCGGCAGATGCTGGAATTACGGCCGGAGTACGTGGTACAGGTAGATGCCCGTCATGAGAACGACCTCTTCGTACGCTCACGTCTTGCCTGATACTTGGATGCCTACGAGGGATAACGCCAGGATCGCGAAGGCGACGTAAGTCTTCCTCTTTTGGAGGTAGAGGTATTTTAGTGAGATACCAGTGCGGATCGATGGAGCGCATCTCAATCGTACCGTTGGCATTCCACATGCCGACGAACTGATGCCAGCATGGGAGACCGTATTGCGTCGTGAAAACACCCCTACAAGTCCAATTGACAGTCCGAGGTATCCTCATTATTTGGTATATTTTGATACCCATCCTGAGCCCCAAAGAGAGCATTTCTAGCAACAATTTCTGGAGAAATCAAGCGATGAGTATTTTAATAAAAAACAGGGAAAAGGGACCTCTTTCATCACTATAGTTGTCTTGAGGAATGTTGACTGATGCTCGTAGCGCATTAAAGTTCAGTTCAGCCATGGTGATTTCGAGTTCAACAAGTGAGGCGAGGTTAGAGAGCGGGAGATGGAGTAAAAGATTTGCAAAAGTTATTAGTTTGATCCTTAGATTTGTTATTCTAAGTGATACGTGTGTCCATAGCGTTGCGTTTACTAAAGCCGGGCTCTGAGTTGTCATAGTAACAATTATACTCTTTGACGAAAGTGACCTAATTAGGAGTAGCGTAGAGAATATTTAACAAGGTCATTGACTAGTCCGGATTCGGTTAGCGTGTAAGCGCAATCTATGGGCAGGGACGTCCAGCTAGCATTTGGGACAGTCCGTTTAGCACGTCCGGTTACCATGCCGACCATGGTATTACAGCATATTGATCTGTGCCGCGATCACTAATGAAAATCGCCTCTGGTCATGTTGGTTATAAGGGAAGATAAGAGTTTAAAATAAGCCGACCGGTATCCTTAGAGAACAATAATCATTCAGATTCTCTTATCACCTCACGACTAGAATGATGATGGTACGGTGAAAAAAACCACCACAACGTTAACGCTTTTATCTGTTAATATTTCCATGCTGAAAATGGTTGAATTTCTCCCACAAGAAATTCTGAGTTCCATCATGGAACAATCGGGACATCAAACGTTGTTTATATGTGCACTTTCAAGCAAGCAATTGGCTGATCTCGCAGTGCCGTGGCTATATCGGTAACTAAGTCCTCGAGCCATTATTTTGCACTAAAGAATCATTAACAACCACTACTATTAGAACTTGTGCAGATTCCGAGGTCAATCGCGAAGATTATGTCTTCGAGGGATTTTGTGACCTTGGGGAAATTCACAGTTATTTCCCGAATAACGAATATAGAAATGAGTACACAGAATTTAAATATCTGAGATACTTTAAGCGGCGAACGAGACTGTGGAAGAGTATCTTTCTCTCCACAACTGGTAAAACAGCGTATCCTTACTGTCTCTATATCAAATGTCTCAATTTCAACCTCAGATATCTTAGAGATCGCGCTTATTTCTACCCAACAAAGGATTTGGACATCTTTTTCGGGCCGGAAATGACAAATTTGATCACGTTTAAGAAGCCACTTAGCAGTCCAACCGTTGAAAATATCGATATTCAGAAAACAAATAAGCTCGTTGTAGTTTCCCTTTTATCACATATTAGCAAAAAAGCCCAACATCAAAGGCTTGCAGTGAGCCTTGAGAGCTTAACATGGGATAACGATCTTGGATCATTAACAAATATTATAAGCCAACTGCCAAAATTAAAAACACTGGCGCTCAGTTTTTCAACGGATACATCAAAACTAGAAGATCTTGCGAAATCAATCACAGATAATTGTCCGAACTTTCGAAGCCTAAGGATTATAGAAAGTACAGTGAAAATTAACGAAATACTCCCCAATTTTCTGAGAGGATTCAAGCAGAATACTCTTTGTGAGTTTATGTCGCCTTCCAACATCGAAGATTGTAGTCTCATTGGACATGAGACAATTCTCTCCCTAAATCATCATGCTAAGTCATTGACGACTCTGAAGCTGCCGTATATAACTTCGAAATTGTCTCTCCTTTCCTGCAGAAATCTCATCTCACTTCAGCTCTCCAAATTCCAGTATACATGGATTTCAGCGTACACTTATGAAGAATTGATTGACTGGATTTGTAGCAATCGTGGGTTGCGTGAGCTCTCAGTAGGAGTTTCGGAGTACGGTGAGCGAATTCTTACTGATATATGCAATCAGGGCTGGATCCAGCTTCAAAAAATTGAAGTAGATGCATTGATTTATGAAGATAGTGAGGATTTTTTCGCAGCCTTATCAACTCAAGAATCGCTGAAGTATCTACGACTGAGAGGAAATATTATAAATTGGTGCAGAGAGGTCGAGAGAAATTTTCGTCACATAACATGGTTAAGCGAGCTCAAATTTTTGGATATGCGCCCACGTACCATGACTCATTGTTTGAAATACGATACTGGTCTCGAACTTTCCGCAGTCGACTTTTTGACAGAAAACTTTGATTGTTTGGAAGAACTTTCATTCGGCTGCCATTTAGCGACGGATTATCTATGGAAAATCATGACGAAATTTCGCCATCTCCGGTCACTCACTATTATTTGCAACCCTAGATTTACGTGTGAAGGAACTCTGGCATACGTGAATGCTCTTCATGACACCAATAAAGGATTGGACTTGACCATAGTGACATGTGAACAAGATAGCGTCTTCACCGGAAAGGAGAGATCATCCATTCAACAGGCAATCAAGAACAAAGTCGGAGGTTATTTTGTCATTCAAATTCTCGATCCCAGCCTCAGCCTTGAAGTGGAGGCAACCATCGAATATGAGTACGACTAACATGGCTTTTTACTCAGCCGGACGCAGATTCCTATCGTCTTCCTCATTCAGAGTGTAAGCACCTTCCTCGCTTTGTTCCTCCCCGAGAGGCTCGGCATTGGCTAAGTTATTTGGATTTAAACTTGAAATGTGCTCTTTGGCGTTGAGCATCAAGATTATAAAGAGTCTGGTCTGATCCAGCGTCTCTATTCAAACCCATTATGACGCTAGAAGTATGAGGCACAGGTGTAACGGGCTGCAGTCACATGACGCAGCCTGCCTTTTCTGCTCTGTTTGTTTGTTTAGTTTGGTTGGGCTGGCTGGCTGGCTGGTTGGTAAGGAGAAACTCACTTCTGATGTTGTATAAATAGGCGTTCGCCGCTCGCACTCGGGAAGTTGTTATTGGCTTAAAAAACAAAGGTATTTGTTGGAAGTAAAGGTCAAGTAGACCCTAAGCGTAATTGAAACCCGAAGGAAATACTTTTATCCGAGGAGAGAACCTATTGTTCTTTGTAGATAAAATATCGTAAGGAGGAG
This sequence comes from Podosphaera aphanis, assembly GCA_022627015.2. NCBI lineage: Eukaryota > Fungi > Ascomycota > Leotiomycetes > Helotiales > Erysiphaceae > Podosphaera > Podosphaera aphanis. The sequence continues at coordinate 3,645 of JAKRRZ010001554.1, forward strand.
TTAACGTTGAATATAGTTAAGTCACTCTATCCCCAATTCCTTTTAATAGTATTCAATAAATATATCGCAAATCTTCAGGCACCATCCTAGATCTAAGGCTATGACAATACTCCTACTATTAAAAACAATGACGATCTACGAAATCAAATAGCACTCAACGATACGCACCAGACGAGTGTCCTAACGTGAGGCTGAGGTTTCGTCCAACGGAACTTCCAGAATATGATGGGTGGTAAGAGAGAATGCTACCATGCCTGGAGGGACACGGTTCCACTGATTTCCGAATGAATTAGAGCGCTTTTCGTTATACTAAATCGCATGCCTTCTCGGCAATTTGCACGGGTCTTAAAGATGATGCACAAACGGAACGGGGTACTTGGAGGTAGTTGGAATCGACAGTTCCCGACGTCCGGAGGATATTATAGACTTTCTCGACGGGACAAATCTGGATCAAACACGAATACTGATTGTCCATGATGCTTTCTTTATACGGCCTGAGGATGGGAGATAACCAGAAATAGTCATATTTATTCCCAACGGGCGCATCGAAGATCACAAAAATCGATGGCGACCTCGGGAATGATCGCACAAAGTCAACATCGCTGAAAAATGCATCGAAGGTCCAACTATGACATGCCCTCCGGGGTAATCATTTTCTACCTCGTGCTAATTTTCCGGGTGGGCGTCACAGCCTTGAACAGAAGCGCAGGAGTAACTTGCTGATCAGAGGTTACCAATACCCCATCTATGAGGAAGGAATAAAATCTACTGAGGAGCAATCCTAACTAAAGTGGTAAATTGAAGCTCAAGCTCAGTACTCACCACCAAATTTCCCTAAAGCTATCTGTCAGGGTTGCGACCCAAGGAGTCGGACTAAGGGTGCTGGGATGATCAATTGTTGGCTAGAACAAGTTAGTTGGGGTTTCTAATGTCCGTGGGTGCTTATTTGAGGTTATCGGGTGTTTAGGCGTTATTTGTTATTCCTTGGAAGATTAGGGAGTCCTCGGAGAACCACGGGAATCCTCCGGCGCTAGCCTCGGTGATGTGTATAAATAGGGACTTGCGACGGGAATTAACCGGCTCACTAGCCTTTACAGTGGGTTCGAATTGTGGGCCAAATTTCTCAATAAGTCGAAGACGACGATTTCCGGGCCACGATACCCTCTAGCAGTAGAGATTTTGTCCAATGTAACGTGACTTTCAGCTAGATTTAATTCGTGTGGCGTGAGTCTGCACATATCGCACGGGTGCAATTCACGGCACTCAGAGAGATCGTGAGACATGCGTCGCGTGAATATGGTGACAGGATTCTGTGACGGGCATATCCACATGCCCATGCGGGTCTTAGACAGTCAGTCCTCCTCATTTTTTCTTGGACGAAGGAGTCGAGAGTGAGATGTGCTGACACAAGAATATGGCGAGGTCTCCATCCGATAATGCTTCCTCCCTCCGTGCCACCCGCACGTGTAGCTCCGATTATGGATAAGCTCGGGGGAATTAGCACGGTCATTGGTCTGTGGAAGAAAAAGGCGAGGTATCATCATCTCGTGCAAAAGTGACATTATTTGTCGTCATGACGGCGAATCGCAAGTAGTTCGCCTAGTATAATTACTTCTGGTGACGTACTGAATAGATTAAGGCTCCTCGCCGCCATAGAAGCGGCCAGCAGTCGCATTGCGTTGCGAAGTCCCTCTTTTCCCCTTTGTGGTGCCGAGATCTTCTCTCAGGATATATTGCATTTATCATTCAGTGATGACCATAGACTTTTCATTCTTATGGGGCGTAGCTCGTCATTTTCAACTCTTCCTCAAGCATATAATTCTAGAGTCAGGAGCTACGGTCATCACTGCAACGACTCCCGGTTTGTACTACTCGGCAACATAGCCCATCTATGTGTCGGTGAACTCGTAATTTTTCAGCACCAATGATCTTGGAATCCAAGTATCGTAGACCTTCAAGATGACCGTTCAACCCTTCCCTGTGGAGATAATTATGTATTTCAGTGTCGCATTCATCCCCCGGCTCGCGAGTGAGGGTGTCATTGCGTGCATAGGTATGAAATGAGTTATCAGGATTAGTTCTACTCGTGATAAACGGCATCCAGAAACTCTGTTTCAGAGAGCTTGACGGTGAGTGGTTGATGTACTGATTTCCCAGACGAGACTGTAGATGTGGCTAGCTGAGGTTCTATGTACATTCCAGCTATGATTTCATGCTACGTACACGACCCATAGATCAAATCGTGTCGTCTCTGCTGCGGCCAGTTGAGCTGAGCGACTTGTTTCGGTGTGGGAATAGACTCAGACAATCGCCTTTGAGGTCAAAGCAAATAGATCAGGACTGTCAGGATTGCCTTTCTTGTACAATATAGATATGGAGATAACCGAGTCATAGTGTTCTATGATTCTGGTCTGGCCTTTTGGCCGAGTGATAATACATCTATCTCTTGTATTATGTAGGACGGCACCCTTTAGCCTGTCAACCACCCTGTCCATCCCCCCGCTGTCTACATGCTACTCTGACAAGGACCCTGGCAACCCTCCGACCAACTTTTACAGCCGCGCCCAAATGCTCAGATAGGTACGCTGAGATACGTATGATGGACTGATGATCAACAGATCGTGACCCTTCTTTGATTCTCTGGCAAACCAGGGACGCGAGGAAGAGGGTGTCTCCTGATGAAAACGAAGAGTGTGATGCTGAGTGGTTTTTGGAAACATCGAGGCAAGAGATCATTGTCATGGATTCTTTCTATACTATGAGGTATGCCCTCAAAGCCTAAATCAGGACATTTGCTGGGCTGTATGAAATCTGTAATGATCAAGATGGTTAGTCTCGTCTCTTGGGATGCCGCGTCAGACACTCGTGTCGCTCTCCCAAGTACATGTATAATGAACACCAGACTCAATCCAGCCAGTAGAACTCTCAACATCAATTCGATGTCCAGATTGTGTTTGGTATGGCGACCGGCCACCTTCTGCCAAATACATCTCTATTTTCCATGACACAGAAAGTTAATACTTGTCATCACATCATGACTTATATTGCTAATTTTCTGCCATCCCCACTGGTTCGAGAAGCTCTTTCACATAGCATAGATGATATCGAAAATTCATTGACGTCCGATGGAGAAACTAAAATTGAAAAGCCATGTTTGAATTGCCCCGATAGACTCTCGGATATTACCTCATCTGATACCGGATATCACGCGTGGTGCATCTTACTCGCGGCGAATCGGAGACAGTCTGAAAGTTGTAAAGGCCCTCCACTCTCGTGCGCCCGGAGTTGACAATCTTATGTATCGGCTAACGTGACAATTTCGACATTGTGGTTAGTTCAGATAACCTATGGCATGACTCCCCCGGATTGATTAATTGCAGTTTGCAAAAGACCTGGCATTTTGTTTGTCCTCGGATGAGCCTGCTATCTCACAAAGGGTCTGCCGGCGCATTGTGGTGTGGTACCGAAGAGGTTCGTGGAGTATCTTCGATCTACGGTTCGGGATTTATCTTGATGCCCAGGTGCAAGAGTAAGCCTCTGATCAACAAAGCTTTGAAACACGGGCAGAATTGTATCAGATCAGATCTGAATATCTACTATGTAGCGAAATTGGAGTATGAATTAGTGCAGGCCAGGACAGGAAGAGTGCAACAAGAGGAGATCGCAGTTTATCCCGACGCAGAACGGGCTGCTGACAAAAACGATCAAACGAGTATCGCTAGAGGTGTTGGCTCATATTACGGCAAAAGGAATCTCGTGGTTCTCGAAGAAACACATTTCCAACATGACGTCAAGCGCGGAAGCCGAAGACATCTCAGAGTAGAAAAGGGACAAGATCAATGGAGAGTTTAACTTGCGAGAGAAAGAGACATGTGGAAGTTTGTTGTTGTATGTCAGGGAGGAACGAGATATGAAACAATAGCTTTTTACCTAAGCTCATATGACGTGAGCGAACAAACCACTAGCTTTGATATACAGAGTATATATATATATATACATACGAGTAACTTGTTTAATGTCGTTGTCTTTGTCTTTGCAATTGTTAATTATTGTTTACTTACCCGCACGGGTCCAATCTACGAAGACACGGCACATAATTCCTAGCCTATGAGCAGTCCAATTATACATGACCAAAGGTGATCGCCGCGCTCGTAGAAGACTCCCGGTCTTCTCCGGTGATTGCCCAAGAGGAGCGTTTCTGAGTTCATCTACATATCCTCAGCGATGAGCGGAGAGCGAACGTGATGATATCACCTAATGATGAGTCCATGTCGGTCAGCACTCTTTAACATCTTGTTTGAATGATTCCCAAGCTCACGCTCCAACTCGACTTTGCCGAATATTTCCTGGGTTTCGACTCTTTTATTCGGTCGTTCAAACCACTAGTACTCAGCGTCTTTCAGTCTGGTGACTCGTCGTCGATGATCTCGGAAATCGCTGGATACACGTTGTAGGGAAAACTTAGTCCGTTCTACCATGTACTATTCAAATGATGTGCGTAGAGGTTCTCTGAGCTCCGTTACATGTTTATCGTCATGCTATTGTAAGAATCTACTCGTCGTGTAAATCCTCTACCATATTTACTGCAGCAAAGAAAAATTTCCAGAAATTTCGGCATGAGGGGCAGTAAGTTACCTTTTTGTGATGTTTCTATTTCCGGGCTTTTGGGGACTAGAATTGGTTTGTAGGTTTTCGAGTTGTTCATGGTCTCTTTCAACACTGGATTATTATATCGAAAGATGGATTGAAAATTTGGTTGTTTCTGAGCTGAGCTTCTTTCATGAGGCATGCTTTTGAATTTCCGGTTTTAACTTTGTGTCATTTTTGTCACAACATCCACCGTCGTTATGAAGGGTTAAAGATATCAGGAAGCTCTGACATGAGACGGTAATAATTTAGAGGGCTTTTATGCTGGATGTACTTTATATCTTCGGTAATTTTATAACTCAATCAAAGGAGGATGAGCGTTGATAAGTATTGTAGGATATGATTCATCCATAAAACAAGTTGCTTGGAGAAACTTTGTAGGCATACAAACACACTCTTGCTTAGTATTGATGTCTAGTTTTGCCCACATCTTCCATCAACTATTCATCTTTATCAACATTTTCTAGTCTTTCTACTGGATACTAGGATTCGTCGTTTTCTCTCCCATTCTATTTTTCTCTTGCTGCATGAGCTTTGTTAATCAAATCTTAATTATTGAGGGCTCATTTTTACTCCTGAATTCGTTTTCATCGAACGACTAATGAGGTTTTGAAACCCCTGGCTTTACTTTAATGTATCTAAATTTCGTTGATTATCGTTCAAAAATGAAGGAATGATCTTCGACATGCTTGAAGAGGTGTTCCAATTAGGCCTAGATTTCTAGCTACAAGCTGATTCTTAGTGACAGGGCTACCATAACTAATAAAGTTGGCATCATTAATTAGTCTTTGGATTGTTGTTTTTCATTGGCATACTTATAAAATTTGGTTCCAATTTTGTATTGAGATTGCACTTGAGGAGTTTCTTTATTTCCATGACCTTTACTGCTGCACTAATGCTTAATTTATCGATTTTTTCTTATATTCAATAGCACAATCTGTAGATGTTCCTAATTTATCCTTGAATGCTTCTGCAATTGATGGTGAAGTTCGATGCTGAATAGACAACCTAGATAATATGCATGGCGAATTTTCGGAATGACAGGAAGATCGTTCTCCCCTAGTGGCGGATTACACTATGCTTTCTTAGGTCTGAGTCTGCTTGGCTTGAGGTCCCTCTCCATGATTAAGACCAGCGGTCGGAGCTAGGGATGTCTTAAGTTGGTCTTGGATAAACCAAAATTATTGATGATCAACTAATCATTCCCATCCACATATAGTCTGAGTGAATCCTCCTTGAATCATGTGGATTGATAAAATTTTCCAATTTTGCACGGTGCGAACTCTTTCCTCCTTTGGTACCCGTAGTAATTACACGTGGCCTCGATTAACGGGAAAAGATAGATCTTTGAAGTAATTTTTTCTGAAGGGAAAAATGGAAAATTCAACTCCATTCAAGTTAGTGAGCGTTTATGGCTGGCACCGAGCGAAAGTGAAGAGATTTGTCTTCGCCACCCAGGCGATGAGCTAAGATTGAGTTGAAATCGGGAAAAGCCTCGAACCTTAAGTTCTCGTTATAGAGTCATAACATATTACTATCGTGAGGTGCACCAGTTACGTAACCCCATCGCCAGCTACCATTTTGATTATCTGTCGTTTATATGCACTCAAAATCTTTGTGTGTTGTGTTGATCATAGGCGCCAAAGAACCAGGAGCAGATTTAATCTACTGACAGCACTTTAGAATTTTATTTATAATTCAGTGAAATTCTGGAAACTTCTATTCTAGATTTTGTGTCCTTCTGATCCTCCGATTTTCGTGCGAAAACGGACGCTAGACACTGACACTATGAGCGACTTGAAGACCGGTACTAAAAAGCCCCAGAATGAACTGGGAAGTAGAGGCTGTAAATGATGTTTGGGTCGATGATATCGCTGTATATAGACGAAATTCTGACTATTGATCCGACCTTATTTGTCTTTCGTAAGTCCTAGACATGGAGCCACAGCTAAATGCTGGAATTTCGGCAAGATGACAATTAGAAGGTCGGTAATCGTTAGATTAGGTGTCAGTTATTGCGTGAACATTGCGTATCTTCTTTTTCCTCGACGCTTCCGAACAGCGTGGAGATATCATCCAACGATAGGGGGTATTCTTGGCTATTTGATCACGTTTCATGGCTTGTTTTTATGATGCGTAACTTTGATATTGTAAAAATAAAACATTTACTGTGATGAGTAAATATCATGGAAAAAACGACGACGGAGATCTACAGCAAGTACGCGCCTGAATGTTAGAAAACGGAAACGTATCGTGTCTTGGAGTAGAATCTTCCGCTTTGTGTTTGATGTTCCCGACAAAGATGGGTTAGTCATTAAAGGTGAAACGTGTCACGGTTCGAGTATTGATGCGTGGGCAATCATATAAGCAACGGTAGTTTATAATTTTCTCTGTCTATTTACATAGGATCTATAGGCTAGTTATATACTTGATACATACTTTCTAGAATGTTCGTCGTCGCTGGTCGTTGATGTCTAGAACATTCTAGTTATTTCCAAG
>JAKRRZ010001555.1:0-10784 GCA_022627015.2 Podosphaera aphanis
CAATTTATGTACTATCTTGGAAAAGAGTAGCAACAAGGATTAGAATAATCATCGTTATAAATAAATAGAACTTTACTATTTATATATGCATTTATTTAATGCTTTGTAAATCTGTAACATAAATATAGGGCACATGCATAATATTTATGTTCAGTATGTTCTTCATTGTTCTAACATAAGAATTATGTTATCGTAATACATTTATGCGCATGTATAAATGTGTTAAATTTAGAACACTCATAATAATGAATTAACATTATGCATATGAGAAATCTTTATTCTTACACATTCCATGCCTGAAGCATAATGCTCCGGCATAACCTTATTCATCCAGTCAATGCCTTGATGCTTAACTGCATTGCATGTTTCGTCATCGTACCTTTATCAGTGGCGGGTAGACAATGTTAGTAAAGGTGACTTTAACATCCACTTCTAGATTTTATTCAAGAAAATTTTCTATCACTAGATAAGCATAGTTGTTGGGAATGGTACACATGCAGGAGTGGCGCTCACGCATACACGTACCGCGGATGCACAGATGCATGAAACAACCAGGATTACTAAATCGACAGGATTGACTAGTATATATCCGGTTTTCATGGATTGAATCTAGAGATGATAGTCATGAGAGATGAGGCGCATAAGACAGAAAATCTTAATGTATGTATGAGGGTACTGAGATTTGTGTATATAATGAGGATACATCAACCTCCAAAAGATATCGAGAAAAATAACAAAAATATTATCATCTAACTTTATTGAACTTATATTACTTTATCCTACTATTCATATCTATCTTATCCACCGTCACCTTCCTCATATTTATCAGTTCAACAATACTTCTTTCAGATAAGTTATACACACTCACCTTATCCTATTTCGGAACTTGTTCTCCTTTCCTCTATTACCTGTATATTCTTAGCTTCTACTGCCCATAGCCTTTTTATAGATCGCTTGATTATTGATCAGTGTCAGGATTGCCTTGTTTGTATGATATAGATATGCACATAACTAAGGCATAGCGTTCTATGATTCTGGTCTGGCCTTTTGGCCGAATGGTGATACGTCTCTCTCTTGTGTTATGTAGAATGGCACCCTTTAGCCTGTCAACTACCCTGTCTACCCCACGCTATCTACATGCTACTCAGAGAGTCCGGGAGATAAAAGGGTGGTCATTACCTGGAGGGATAACTTTGTTTTTCGTGTAGCCTGGATTTGACGAACCAAGGACATGGTTAATATGTCGAACTTCAACGAGATATGGGGTGAGATCAGTTGGCAACTCTTGCCGAAGCATGATACGATTCTGGAGGTGAGATACAATGGTTGGATGGAGAGAATCATAAAGATGGATGATCAGAGTATCATCAGAAAGCTGGGTTTTTTGGGCAATATCAAACCAATCTGAGATTTGTGTCGATGTATCTTTCTGACCTTGCTTCATAGTAGGTATCTGACGACGGGCCGAGTTACATTCATCCACGTCCGCAAAAGTTTGTTCTAGGAGAACTAATATGGCGTCGGCGGAGGAGAAGTTGACTGTACCATTTCGATTGATACCATGAGAAATAGTTGAGTATACTTTCCCTTTAAGATGGGAGACCAAGTAAATCATCTTACTCTGTTCAGACGGGTACCAATCTCCATTTGCGATAAACTTCATATTAATTTTTCTGATAAAAAGGGGAAGTTCTTCACGCAGCTCATGGTTATCGGCAGAAAAGATGTCTAGATCAGGATGTTCAGCTGTACGATAGGAACCAGGCGAAGCGCCATTACGAGCGGCAGCGGCTTGCTGTTCGAGATTCTGAATTTTTTGCTGGAGCGAATTATTTTGCTGTTGAAACTGAGAGTTAGTAGCGACCTCTTGCTCTAGAATCTGGACCTGCTGTTGAAGAATAGTATTTTGCTGCTGTAGCTTGGGGCTAGGAGTAACAGCGGAATTTATCTTGTCTTGTAGTCTTGTCTTGTAGTCTTGAAATTGTGTCTATAAGTTCCTTGTTTTTGGCGAGCAGTGTGTCGTACTCATTCTTATACTGACATAGCTCTTTATCAAGTCGAGCATATGAGCGCTAGCCAAAGACATAATCTTGTCGCTAAGCTTTCTAATATTAACCGATGCGTTACCACCTTGCATGGCGGAAGTGAATAATTCGGCATTTGGGATGGAACAAAGTATAGGGTATTTTCTAATTAGAGCAGACTCTCGATCATTAATTTGATCAGTGAAGTTATAGTTAGAGGGGGCCTGTTGTGAATAATCGTCTTCAAGGTTCCAAGGGTTATTCTCCATTTTTGTAAAGTTTATTTTTTTTGGGATGCTGGGTTTAAAAGACTTTAATAGAGGCAACTATGGTATTTACGCGCAAGGGCAGTAAATTAAGATAATGTGGTAGATAATATGTCAAGGGAGGGGGGAAGAAGTAGGATCGACGAGGTCAGATCTGGTGAATGAGATTATCTACAAGGAGAAAAGAAGTTTCTCAGAGATCAAAACATTTAAATACAGACACGTAAGCGTGTTTCCACTTGGTAATCAAAATTACGTGACTATATTCTGACCATTTCTTATATCCTTGACAGACTTTGATATTATAATTATGATTATTATTCATTTTAGGTTCTGATCCCGTAGGATACGCCCATTCCTCCTCTACCGCCTAGCCATTTTCTAACGCCTACCCTATTCTTGCTGTGCCGCCTCCATCTTCAGTGACTTCTATTTTGCGTCCAGCGCAGCCTTGTCTTGCCCTTCATTTCCACAAATAAGCGGGGCTTTCGAGTACCTACTTATAGTTCTCTCCTTATTCCTTGCGGTTTGTGTTTCACACTTTTATTTCCTAAGAAAAAAAGAAAGAAAAAAAGAAAGAAAAAAAGAAAGAAAAAAAGAAAGAAAAAAAGAAAGAAAAGACGAGAAGAGAAAAGAAAAGGAAAGGAAAAAAAAACTAGTGATTAGTAGCCCCCTTTTATACCCTCACGCTGCTACTGCTCAAGCTCTTACTCATCGAGTTCGGTAATGCCGATGTTCTCTCGGCAATCATTTTCCCTCCTTTCCTCTTCATCCTCATTGTGCTTCTTACCTATGCCGGTGTTATTGAGGAGCTCCAGTATTGCTGCTGTGGCCTTTTGATCGGCAAATACATCTCGAAGTATGGCTCCTCTCCAGCGTGTCTCGCTCCCGGCTTTCCGAATTTCCGCCTACATTATATCCCGGTCTCTTCTCCATTATCGGCATTCTAACATCAAGTGTCTTACTGTCTAGGATGCCGCGTGGGAACAGTGCGAACATCTTTTTGAGATGCTTTTTCCGATTCTGTGAAGGAACTCTGATTTAAAGGCATGTCCTGATTTCAGCTGGTAGTATCGGCCTGCCAGTTTTTTCCTAGCTTTTGAGGCTATTCTGTCAACTGTGTGATTTTTATTCACTAGTTTGTACGTGTTCCGACTTTCTGACTTCCGTTTCCGCTGCTCCATATTGAACCACTTATGGCATTCTTCCCTTTTGCGCTCAGTGATCCGTCTCATCATATGTGCCAGTGACGTGAACCTCTCGCGAGGTCGTGTCCCGTGTTTTGCGGCCTCTTTGGCCGTTCGGTCAGCTAGCTCATTTTCCTCAATGCCTGCATGTCTAGGCACCCAGTGAATGTACACCGTGATGTGGTATTTTTTTAAATCCTCCATTCTTCTGCGTATTTGGCAGGCCAGCCATTGTCCTGGCCCGGGTTCGAGGTGTTGCATCCTTTTGATTGCCGCGCAAGAATCCAGCCAAATGTGAATCCTGTCCAGTTCTTCAAGAATCTTGTTTGTTACCAGAGATTCCCGCCGCCCTTTGTTCCTTCCTCCTCGAAGCGCTATCTCTAGCGCCTGATCGACAGCGTATAGTTCCGCATCAAAGACTTCCTTGTTCTTGCCCAAGTAAAATTTCCGACACTCCCAATTTCCACTAACGTTTTTCCATGCTACCCCGGCTCCTGTTTTCTGACTGTCTAGTTTTGAGCCGTCTGTCCAGAAGGAGAGCTCTCCCTCTTGATCGTGGTGTTGCCTCGCCTTGTCTTCGGCTGCTTCTCGAGAATTTGGGACATCTACTACCCCTAGAAAGCATGCAGGCTCAACCCGCCTCGTATATTCAAGCCCGTATGATTTTTCTATAACGGTGCTGTCCGATAATGAGTTTGCCAGTCGTTGACCAAGCGTCTTGGCTTTGTGATCCTCTAACCGATCCCAATCTCCGCTTTTAATTTTCCAGGCTGGGCGTGCGCGTCTCCTACGCAAAACGTCAGTGATAGTATATTCCGAACCGGGTTATCCTCCGGAAGAGACAGTATGCGGTGAGCATACCGCCGCTGCCAGTTGTTCAACAGCGAGGTTGCAGGTCTCAGTCCAGCTTGTTTTATCACTACTCATATTGGTGCAGACCTGAACATGCCCGTGATCGTGCGTCCTTGACGATTAACAAGCTTCTGGTGCTCGTCGGCCCAAGATTTCTGGTTTCTCCACCACAGTTCTGCCCCATAGAGGGCGACTGATTGTACTGCTGCAACTTGTATCTTCCACACCAGCCCCGGTTCTAGTCCCTTTCTATTAGTCACCGCTTTTAGACGTGCTTCTGCTCTGCGTGCCTTTTGCAGATAAGTATCTTTATGCTCCCGGAAGCTTAGTGCTGAATCTAACCACAGCCCGAGCCATCGGGTTGCTTCCTTGTTGAACTTGATCGTAACATCTTTTATCTTTGCTGACGCTTGTTGAATGTGCGATCTAATTTTGCGGCGTTTGGTGAATACTACCGCTTCCGTTTTCGCATGGTCGAAATCTAAGCAATTTTCTTGGCCCCATTCAATGGCCATTATCTCCGCTCTTTCAATACGCTCGGTCAGTTCTCTGACGGTCGATGCTTCGACCAAGAATCCACAGTCGTCTGCAAAAGATGTTAATTGACATGTATCTACTTCATCCTCAACTTTTTGGAAGACTCCGCTTGTGTAGATGGTAAACAAAATGGGCGACACTGGCGACCCCTGGGGAATCCCTGTGCTAACCTGTCTCTCAGCCCCATAGTGGCCGTCGATTACTAGCTGTAGTTTTCTATCTGAGAGAAATGACCCGACCCAATTTATCAGGTTGCTGTCTATTCCTATTTCCTGCATTCTTCTCTGAAGCCTTTTTTTTGATCACGTGGTCGAAGGCCCCTTTGACATCCATGAGTAGGAGCGCTGCTATATTTCCTCTGCTCCACACTTCTTCTACTCTCGACATAACTCTGGCCACTGCATCAATGCAGCTTCGCTGTTTTCGATACCCCATCTGTCCTTGATGGAGCGTCCCTCTGAGTTCGCATGACTCCGCAATAAGTTCAGCTACGACTTTTTCCGTGACTTTACCTAAGCTATTTAATAGGCTGGTTATACGGCATGACTTTACTTGCCTGTAGTCTACCTTGTTTGGCTTTCGAAGTAGAATTCCCTTCGCTGTACGCCAGGAGTGTGGGTGATGACCCGATCTTACACATTGTCGGATTAGTCGGACTATTCGCTCTGAATCCCACTTCCAAAGTAGACGCAGAGCGCGAAAGTTTATTCTGTCTGAGCCCGGTGCTTTCGTAGTTGACTGGTGAAAGAGCGCTTTCTGGACCACTTCTCTCGTAACTTTTTTGTGAGTTGTTCCGTCGATATGGGTCAATTCCGGAAGGTTTTTGTCAGGACGTTCCGGGTACATCACTCTTCTAATCATTTCTTCCTTTTCTTCAAAGGTCGTGGGAATTTGTCCTGCGGGATCTCTCAGAGCTGGCGTCGCTGAGTTAGACCATGATTTCGTATATCGCAGGGCCGTCCAACACCTATCGTTGTCATCTTGCCATTTCTGTGCGTGGTGTAGGCTATCGTTCCCTAGAAAGCCTTCGTGTTCTTCTTTGGGGGTAATACGCATTTCGGTGAACTTTATATTCTTCTAGCGAGATTTCTTGGGTTTGAAATTTGCGCCGCTGTGCCTTGTGTTGTGAGCGTGCCTGACTTACGTCTTCGCTCCACCACCGTTTAGACCTTGCACGTATGCGGAGGGGTTTGCAGTTGTGGTCGAAAAATTGAGCCAATGTGTCCGAGATCCATTGTGCCTCGAGGTCAAGTTCTTCTCTGCGACTAGTCGTTGAAACCGCCGGGTGCTCCTCAGCAATGGCTTTCCACTGATCTTCCATATTCTTTTCTTGTTCGGTGGTTAGGTCTTTCAACGCCCATCCCGTGACCTCTTTGCTGGGGCCTAAGCTGCCCTGTGTAAAGTCTAGATTCTCTAGATCAAAGGTGATCAATTCGTGATCTGACGGGGTGGCATATTCTGGATCAATGGACCATGCTGCCACGAATCCTAGGGCGGGGGTCGTGATTGTAAGATCAATGATTGAGTGCCCTGCAGTATTCTTTGGTCTAGTTGGAACCGCCATGTCGTTGTTTACGATTAGCTCGTACTTATCGATCAGCGCCTCTAGTGTTTCGGCCCTCTCTCGCCTTCTACATTCTGGGTTCCAGTATATGCTGTGGGCGTTGAAGTCTCCCACCAGAATTGTCCTACCCTCGATAACTGTTTCCTAGTCCACGTCTTGGATTGGTCTTCTTTTCTCCTCAGCCTCCCCCTGCCATAATTGCCCACGCCCTATCCAGTTGTCGTAGATATTAACTATGCGCGTCAGCCTCTTTTTCTTCTTGCGTATATCTAGTTCCCATACATCCACTACTTGTATGTAGGGATGATCCACAAGATCTGACCTTGTGTCCGCCATTATTCTGCCTCCCAAATCTTTTTTAATCCCTAGCGCTACTCTCTGCTGCCTCAATTCTCCCACTGTACTGAATCCGAAGTCATATGCGGGATGGCTCATTCCGCCTGAGCCTATGTACGGTTCTTGAAGGCACAATATTTCCGCTCCGATCTCTTTCCCCACCTGGAAGGTAGCTTGGCACACCGCAAAGTTTTTCTGGCAATTGTGTTGTATTACACGCATGATAGAATGTTTGGGCTGCCACTGCTAAGTTCCTGAGTTGTGATCTCTTCCATTTCTGCATCGTTTTCATCTATCTCTCCACCTTTCTCCCCAGCTCCGTCACCTTCGGCTTCCATATCACTACCAATACTGCTGGCATCGTCTTCTTGATGCGGAAAGAGTTGTGTCTCTTCTTGTCTCCTCTCCTGCTCCCTCCATTCGTTTTGATCTGCTTTTGCTACAGCGACTGCTCTCCTATAGTCAGGACATTTAGTTTCTCGTGCTGTGTGGCCTCCCCCACAGTTCGTACACTTGTAGCTTCCATGTCTGGTGCAGTACTTGCCCACTGTTGACTTACATCCTGCAATTGGGCACCTATGTGTCGTCTAGTATGGTTCCGCACAAATGGCACACCTTACTTTCCCTGGATTCGGGCATCCGAATGTCGTGTGACCCCAGTGGCAGCAGACGGAACAAATTGTATCTGGCCCCACTTGGACATAGTCCTCTGCTCTATGAAATTTTCCTCCAAAGTGAAGTCCTTGTTTTAAGATTCTTTGAGCTTCTGCGTTGGTTCTCACTGTTATTTTAATTGTTGAGTGTTGCTGCGTACCATTTCTTGCGACATCTGCTATGCGGTCTGGGGTGTACTATCCACCGCGGCACAAGCGGTAGTTCAACTGCTGAGGGGCCAGCAGCTACCTCCTTACGAATTTGCTCCAGTCCTCCTAGCGGGTAGTATCGTCCCAGTTCTACAGTGTAAATTTTTAGTCCTATCCACTGCTGGTTGGCGCATTCTTCTTTTATATGAGGGTCAAATCTCAGCGCTGTTTTGAGGAAGATTTCTTGAAACCTTGATATCATTATTTCCGCAGTTGTTTGTTCCTTCGTGAGACCAGTTAGATTTCCGAGTTCATTATACCTTAGTTTCACAACCCCGAGGTGCGCCGGTAACTTCATACTCAAAAGCTTCATGTTTAACGAATAAAGAATTTCTTGTGCGGTAGAGCTCGACATCTGCGGGGCTTCAGAGGAGCGTTGGAATATAAACCTCCGTTTTGCCTCCTCCACACTCTTAATTGGTGCCGGGAAGGCGTCTTTCGGAGCATTCTTCTTTGCTTTTTTATGTCCTACAACTTCCCACTCCGCTGGTTTTGAGGCAGATGGTGCGTTCGTGGATGCGATCGCCGACATCAGTGGCACTGTCTGCGCCTTAGTCTGGAACGTAGTTCGTTGCGGCAGATTTCTTTGAATCGAAGGCGGATTGCTTGGGCTCGGCATCGTACTGTCCTTTCTTGTGTACGTAGTCTCTGTCGTTATTGCCACTTTATCCGGTACTCCGTTTGGGGTTCGTTTTGCCAAATACGTGCTGCGGACCTCCCTGCGAAGTGAGTCAATTTCATCTTTAAGTGCCTTGTTGTCAGCCCTTAGGGATCCCAATAGGGCCTCGTTCTCCATAACCATTTTTTGGACCAAGCCGTCGTACATCTTTGATAGTTCTGCGAGAAACACGGAGTGCGCGGCGTGACAGCCTTAGATAGTGTTGTAATCGGTGCCCCAGATCTCGTTGGCGATGACAACCACAAATCCGATTTGAGATAAGTAATCTTTGTTATTGGCATATGATCCGTGAACTTAACAGTGAACCTTTAGTATCTCGTCAAGCTTTAGCTCAATATAGTTTAATCCTGATTCAGGGCTATCACGTTGCTCCTTCAAGGTAGTATCAAGAAGTTTAATGTCTTTTTCATCAGGTTCTTGATACTGTGCCAATTGAGTCAGTACGCATGCCTGTTGAGGTTGTGCATTAGTACTCATCCAAGAGCAAAGTGCTCTTTCATAAACATATAAATTTTTGTTAGGTATTTTGGTGTCAATCGACTTGATTTTCTGGCCTTTACCATTTGGGTGGATGCGTAAATTATCTTCTTTAAATGATAATGGAAGTCCATTGAAGCTAAGAGGGTTTTTAGTAGTTAATCTTTCGATAGGGTCAGTCGGGAATCCAGATTCCTGCAATTTTTTATCTTCCAATTCATTTAGTATATATGCCAATCGTATCTGCTGGGAAATGTGGCTCTGATTGAAAAAATATCGAGGTTCAAGATTTTCGAGAATAGCTTGAATCATAGAATCTTATCTCTCTGGGATATTTTTCACCATCTTTTTCATAGGCAAAAGTGAACTATTTCTAGGAATCGGGCACTTTGCTGTAAGCCTACTAACTTTAGTTGAAAAATTTAAAAGTTTCACTGACTTGTTTGAGTTTGACAGTTAAAATTTAAAACTGCGTGTCGCTGCAATATTGCTGTCCATCATATAGTAAGGAATCCCCATACATCCACCCCTATCTGACTAATCATTAAAATCCACCCCTCCCCATGCAAAGAATTTGAATTGATGACTAATATCCTTAGTTGCCCATGGAAACCAGTACATGGCTTCGGAGCCTTACCATTTATATCAGGAACTGCTGTCGTAATAAAAAAACTTCATTATTGGTAAATAAATAGTTATTTAAGTACTATATACCATAGAAATAAATTCTGTTACAACACAACTCCAAGATAAAGAAAAAATCAAATAGAGAAAATACATAAAGAGTGGCTCCTATGATTTTAAGGGACAGTTCCGGCTGCTTCTGTTGTGGCCCTTGGTATGGCATGCTGAACAATTAGGTAATTGCCTTGAATGCTCCTCACCTCTGGACAAGATGCGACCTGTCTGAGATACTTGAATACGTTCAGAACGTCTTCTACCAGCCCACTGTGGATTTAGGAGTGGCCGTAATTGAAATTCCCTGTCCCAGTACCAATGCTGATGAAAATCTGCCGTAATAAGTCCACCGCCAGTTCTCCGTATGTTGCAAGTGTGTGTACAAGGTAAGCCCATGGTTCGTGTAAATTTACCTGTACATGGTGGCAATGGTGCCCCAACCGTGTTTAAATGACGTTGTACAAGGCGTAATGCATACCAAGTAACAACTCCAAAACACTCCTGAAATAGGTTTTTATCTAGATCAATGGGTACTCGATCTCGTTGAATCGATGAACGATTCAAGACTGCGGAAACTTGATTAACGACGGCTGCCTCAATATGAATCCACGAGGAGAATAAGTCTCCTCTGCTCTTCTTCCCTCCAAGGTAACGCTTTTTATGTAAGCATGAGCAGCTTCGGCCCGAGACGTTACCCGAATTCCAAAGTGCAAATACTGACCTGTCCAGGCCTCGACAAGACGTTCCTTTTGACCTTCTTTAAGCCATTATTTTTCAAGGTATTCAACACACTGGTGTGTCTCATGGTTCGAATACTTTTCCTTGAAAGCATTCCAGAGGTTGTTGAATGATTCAACCGTGCTTGCCTAAATAATCTCACGCCATGCACCTTGAAATATTGGCCAGTTTTCATGGCCCACTATATTCTTGCATTTCGCGAGGACGCACTGATTTACGTGCCAAACGCAGATTAATGTAGGTACGCCTGGAAATACCTGTTGAACGGCATTCTTCTGGGCTTGGTCACCATCCATTACTATAAGGTTAGGATTAACTCCTAGTTGTCCAAAGCACCGAAACACCCATATAAAATCCTCACATCTTTCTCCCGAGAGAAAGCAAAATCCGATTGAAAACGTCAATCCAGAACTCGTCACGCCTTCAAGTTATTAGCGATATCATTTCACTATCTTTGGGGAATAATATTGCTCAACATACCAATCATATGCAGAAGTGGCATATCATATTTATTAGTTTTATACGTATTATCAACTAGTACAACATCCTGATTATTTAATGCAAGCTGAATCGATTCCGGATA
>JAKRRZ010001556.1:0-10782 GCA_022627015.2 Podosphaera aphanis
CACCTCAGGCTAATTAATGATCTTCATTTACTAATGAGGCTAGCAGGGATTAAATGAGCTAGTAGGGGATATACCCCTGAAGCGAGGTTTGGCCCCACACACAGACACAACCGTGGCCATAGAGTATGGTGAGGTATCCTTATAGCAAGGTTTGACTGTAGTCTAAAAATTAGTAAGCTGTGAATAATTTCTAGTTCAAACTTTATGACGCTTCCTCTTCTGCCGCGTTGCACATCATCCAACACATCACCCATACGCTCCGATTGAAAAATTTTAACATCATGTCATTTTGAATCCAAAGATCTCTTCTACTTTTAATCTAGGAGATAAAATCTAACAATATTCCATAGAAGAGTGCCACGCAAAAATTCTCCTCAAACGGTAACTCGAAAACGTCTCACTGGAGACCAAAATATTGCGGTGAAGGCATTGCACGATGTTGGGCAAATTAAAGCTTTTGTTTCTCAACATCTTGATATAACCTGCAGACAATCCGGAATCACAATCATCATTGTTCCTCGTTCCCCGAGACCTCGAGGGAAGCAGGCGATAGACGTCGAGTAATCAA
The DNA here is from genome assembly GCA_022627015.2 of Podosphaera aphanis. Taxonomy (NCBI): domain Eukaryota; kingdom Fungi; phylum Ascomycota; class Leotiomycetes; order Helotiales; family Erysiphaceae; genus Podosphaera; species Podosphaera aphanis. The sequence continues at coordinate 569 of JAKRRZ010001556.1, forward strand.
CAAAGAAAGCAGATCGAACCATCTACAGCAGGAGAGCTTCAAAACTTTACACAAAAGTATTATGGTTCATTCCCTGAGGTGAAAAACTTGGGGGTCACAGGTAGCCTACCTGGCCGCACCTGAGCTCTAGGCTGACAATAATGGGGAACTTGAGGATGGTTGCAACGTATCTTTTCAAGCCAGTGCAGGATAAATCTCCGTGTTATTCAACATACAGTACGACTAAGGAGTTTCGAGACCGAGGTGATTGCTTTCTTTCTCTCCCGATCTCAACCCGCTTGGCTTGTGTCAGGATAGCACGGAAACAGCGTGGGGGTGGACAGGGTGGTTGACAGGCTAAGGGGTGCCATCCTACACAATACAAGAGATAGATGCTTTACTATTCGGCCAAAAGGCCAGATCAGAATCATAGAACGCTATGATTTGGTTATCTTCATGTTTGTATTATACAAGAAAGGCAATCCTGACAGCTTGAGATAAACAAACATATCAACTCCAGATATCTTGACCCCGAAAATAAGATATGGCTACCACCTAAGAAGTTTCATTGGATTCTAGAGGAATAGTATCCATGCCAGCAGGGAAGCCTAAGATAAGGAAGCTGGCCCAAAGCATGCCAGCAAGAGGTAAAGTTGTAGTTTGTGCAAATGGGTGATATAATTCTCTGATGTACATAAGTTATGTATTAATCATTGCATAACTTTGCATGAATAATTTTGAAAATTTGAAAAATTTCAATTTGAACTTCCATATTAGGAACCTACGTCAATTCGCTCGGATAAAACACCCATATAAAAACCCATGTCTTGAACGAAATATGCTGCCATATTAGGATAAAGTGGCGGAAATATTATTAAACAACCCCTGTTTAGTCCCTGTAAAGCACGGACAACCTACGTTTACTCTGCAAAGGTCTTGTCTGTATTGTGGGACGACAAATTCTACCCCTGTGGCAAGGCGGTAGGTAAGGCTTGGCAGGAATCACTGCATGAGAAAAGATTGAAGAACCTCGAGGTCGATGACCCTAGACCGATGAACGAACGATTGATGGAACTTTTCAGCTCCTGATGCACCATATTTCTCAAGTTATTGCCTAACGAAAAGCTACCGTCGATGGGATCCGGAAAATATTTTCTCCATAGTGTAAGACGAGCTCTGTGAGCATTGTGGCTAGCATGAGAAATCTACAGATATATACTTACATTTAGCCCAAGCGAAGGAACTTGTAAAACACCCCTCGCAATTCTTCTTGTATTTAAAATGAATAAGTTTTATAGCCACTTAAGCAAGTAGCAAATCAAGTAGTCGAATTTAAATTTAGAATCGCTGTTAGTATACAATTCCATGGCAAGTCGACTAGAAAAAGTTAGTAACTAGAGCTTTTCTGGTATGACCGAAACGCCCTGCGATAATTGTGTGAAATATTCAAACTTCTAACCATTAGCCATGCAGTTTTTGCCTCTTTGAATCTACACCATCGATCTTTGCACTATTGGCGCTCAAGACTTCAAGCGGAACTCGGTTGACATTGCTAACACTAGTCCTTGAAATTCCAGGGTCTGTAGGTCGTTTCATCGGCATCCGAAAGCCAGTCCCTCTTGTATTTGGGCTTGGACTACCAGGAGCACCAATCCGGCGCATGTTGTCTAAACTTGGATTAAGGATGTTACCCGTAGATAAGCCTGTCCCAATCCCACCACTTGTTGATGTTCCTGTCATTGAATGAGCCTGGCTGGCACTTGGAACATGTCTAAGGTCTCTTGTTAATGGTTTGCTGCTTTTGTGATCTATACCAGGTGTCTTGCGTATACTGGGGCTCTCGGCATGGGGATTGAAGACTGGTGCATTTAGAGGCAACGGGTCTGGAGGTCCTGTGGGTGGTCCATTTTGATTTGGTATTGGCGGCGGAACCAGAGATGCCGCGCGAGCAGAGTAGAAACCAACAGTAGGAGTTGATGTGTCCAAGGCTTCACTGTCATGTGAATTATTAGAGGGCGGCCCGTGAAATTTTTCTGAAGAGGTAGTAGTAGAAGCATGGTTACCACCACTCATTCGACTTGGATGATTTATATTTCGTACTCCTATATTGAGATTTGCCGATATTTGATGCGTGGGTTTACTATTATGATTGACGTCTGGACGAGCTGCCGGGACAGAGTTGGAGTTGGCCTTTGATTGTCCGTTCATAGGAGTTTGAGGGGCTAGAACGACGTTTTTTTGAACATTAGGTCCGCTTGGTCGGGGAAGAGGAGCTTGGACTGATTGAGATTGCCGTTGAATTCCCGTATTTTGCTCATTCATTCTGTTATTCGTGATTGGTTGATTGGTAGCGACAGGGGGTGTAGAATCGCTGAGAGCTACTTCATCCGGATGACAATCTGGATCAGAAACACCGAAATCTGCTTCGTCAAAATCTCCGAACTCATCATCGAAACATTCTTCTGAATCTTTGATGGATAATTAGCGAGCACATTTCCCTCAAGAAGAACGTACCACTTTTTAATAGAGTCACTTGGGGTTCTACCACTTTTTTTCGCTCTGACACGTTTTTTATTGGATAGTTATTAACTTTTTCTAAGGATAATGATTCCTTCGGTTTTTGTAGACCTACAAAGCTACTGTGCCTGAATAAGTCGTCTTCGCTCCATGGTGGAACAAATTTCTTGACTTTGGTAACCCGCTTTAAATATTCTGTATCGTATATGCAGTTTCCAAGCACATTGCCAAAATTTCTTAATGCACGCTTTAGGGCGTCTGTAGTCCCTTCTTTTTTAGATTTTTCAAATGCCATAGCTTTGCCTCTGCAATTTTCAATATGCCCATAGCCAATGTCCTCATGGAATGTGCCATCTTTTAACGTAACACGTACTATAACCGAAAGTCCTAATGATACCTTACAGGTTTGAGGATTCTCATCCACAAAATCTACCTGGCAAGCCATTATCTGAGATGACCAGCCATTGAATCCAAAGACTTCATTAGCTAGCTGGATACATTTATCGGCAGTGATGTAGTGCATTTTTTGCCCCCCGGGACCAGATCGACAAGAAAGATACTCAGGCCCGAGCTTTTTCTCCAGTCGTGCTTGAAGGGTAGCTATTTCCTGGGCCGTGTAGGCTGAGACTTGACGTTTAGGTTCCTCATATGGAAAGCCAACGCTGTTCTTTTTGCCTTCCATTAGATGCTGGTCGCCAAGTCTATTCCTGAATTAGCGTCGTAATTCACAGGAGGGTGTAGGGTTGATACGCAGGCATTCGGAGTTGTGCACCCTATAAGAAGGTAGTGTTTTAGATTTTAGTAAGGACCGCACTAATACTGATATTTACTCTCCGCTGGCTTGACGATATGGTTGATGTAGCAGGGACACCTTTTTACCGTGAAGCGATTGTCTACTAGTATTACAAATGACAGCGCCAAGCCCCTAAACTCTATTCGGAAACACAACACCAAGCCATATTGAATATCAATTTGCATTTAGTCCTTTTTGATATCACCCAAGTACATCTACTATCAAGCACTTATAAAAAATCAATTCAGTATGAATATTGATAAAAATAAGCTGAAGAGCTGTCCTACAGGTCACTTGCATCGATTGTGTATTGCTACAGGTAAATGCTACTTCATTCAAAACAACAGTGGTAACCGACTGAGGAGGGTTGAGTAGAATTTCATTGAACTACGCTAGATATTGTGCAGAATGGAAGTTACATGTTGACCATCCATTTTTGTACCCATCGCTTGTTACTAGAGTTTTAATTCGTCGTAGTTCATGTCGAACAGAATACATGAATGTTCGATTTTTCAATTGGACAAAATTGTATTGCCTTGCTACAAAAAAACACATCCTATCAGAAACATGTAACGTTTACTATGACGATATTTATGGTCAGGAAGCCTTACATTCCATTCTCATCCCATGCCTTAGCTAATCAAAGAACGTTGCGATAATTTCATTAATTTGCTAAGATTCACGCGTCGCTTTTTACCAATACGCATAGACTAAATTTTTATCGGGAAATTGAATGGTCAAGGACGCCGTAATAGTACTTTGATCTATTGTCACTCATAACCAATGTCCATAATCTAAGATAATAGCTCTCTAAAAATTCAGCTCGTCACTTGTGAACAAGCAAAGATCCCACACCTTAACACCTGCATTCGCCCTCGAATACTTGCCCATAAAAAAATTTAGGATAGCGCAAGCTTTTGCACAATAAACGCCAATTATTTTACTGCTGTATCTTATTGCCATGTTCTGTAGTCAATGTGATATTTCTAATATTTAGACTCATATCCATGGTGCCTTGATAAGATGTTTTACTTCAAGGCTTGGGTGGTTTGCATAATCTCTAGAGATGGCCAACACCAATAGAGAGAAATGAGCTGCCATGAGTACAGTTTAAAAGCTGGTTTCGACCGTGACTGATATCACTGCTCGAGCCCATGCCCCCCATCCACCCAAGATTTGTTCCTAGGGCATTTATTACTATCTGCATGCGGCCTCCACTCTGAGTATTATGTTTCGAGACCACCTGGTCCCAACCCCCACTGTACAGTAGAAATCCTCCGCCGCGTTTAGATGCTTCAGTCACGACGAGTACCCAAGCCTTTGAAAGGTCATAATAAGCGTTGTCTTTGTAGTGTTGGTGAGATTTGCTATCCCACTCAGGTAAATCATGGACTACTTTGGTGACCATGTCCAGGTATGAAAGTGATGTGGTAGACTGATTTTCATTTGGTGGAAGGTAGTAGGGAGTGAAATCGGTCAATGCGTCTATTAGACCAATCAAATGCTGCTTGACCCTATTGAAGGCATAGTCTGATCCAGAGTTTCCGCCATAGGGGAAAGCATCCTGCAATTTTTTTTGATAACGTACTAAAACTTCCGCAACGGCTTCGATAGATGGCCTTGGAGCTGATGAGACAACCTCAGAACCAATAGTAGGGTGACTCTCGCAGATTGTCTGCAAGACCGAGCGAAGAGCTGTTGCATCCAATGTCTCCAAGAGACGGTGAACTGCAATAGGACGACCAGATATATCAGTTGCTTTTAACTTCTTTGGTGGTCGAAGAAGTGAACGAGATGCCACAGCAGGAGAATTGGTGGGGGATATTGACATGCCATCAGTAACTTCGTCATCTGCTTTTCTTTTACGATTGATCATTCTTTGGCTGGGAGATTGAGTGGACACTATTTGAGGAAACACAGACAAGTTAGTTAGACGATCTTGTCATGATGAAGACGTTCATACCTGCATGATGTTGATTTACATCGTGGTGATGTCGAGGAAACGACGATGGATGTGTGGGTAGTAACACACTCATTTAACAGAAATATATTCTGTGACCTGGGAAATGTTATTGAATTAATGAGGGAGAGTAATCAAGGAGGAAGATTGAACGCATTCAAATGTCCTCACCGTGGTATGGAAGGGAGGGATGTCAAACAAATTATACAGGATACAGCAAAAGAGCAATCGCTTGCCGGAATACTTAGTCAACTTCAGGTATCCAGGCAATAAAATAACGAACGAATGCTTAGATAATCGGCAGTCAATAAAATGTCTTTTAACCACCTCACTGACACTAGTACCTGTAGAATTTGTGTTAGCTGGACTCTGGGAGTAACGTTAAGCACATAGGTAATTCTTAGTCAATATGAACTAAAAATAAAGCATGTATGGCTCGGTGATCATGAGAATAGAGTCTCATCATCGGACGATAATTGTACGCTTTTTAGGCTCCAAATCAGTACTTCTTTCTAGCACTTGTATGTGTCGACTTGTTTAGAGTCTCTCATAACGTTAAGTAATTTTAGTTCACATATGATTGATTGATAAATGAATGAATTTTTGTAGCCAGAAACACAGCAAGAGTTCTTTGTTTAAATTTACAAGACTTACTGTGGTTTGGGTACTCTATTGCAGGGGTGAGTAGTGTAGGAGATCCCTGGATGCCAAGATTTGGCAAGGATTATACACTATGCCATACGACACCAGCCGAACCTTTTTGTATGGGAAAACTTCCTTAGTGGAGAAGGGGGGGTAATTTAGTAGTAATACTTCGATTGGACAAAGGAAAACCTGAGTCTGGTCTCATGATAGTGTCGGAAAATTCGTATCAAAATTGTTTGGACGTAATTACATTTCAGTTAAATTTTTCTCTGTCTAAATCGGGTTTAAGTGATTGTAAAATATTCGGTGAAGGCGTGATGTCACCAATTATGAGCCATAACTTATTATGAACCACCTAAACTTAATTACAATTTCACTAACCGGAAATAGTATTTTATCTGCATTTCTCTGCTCTGAATTAGCCAGCCCCTGGAAGTCACAACGGAATTTCCAATTTTCGAAGAGCCGACTCAAAATCTGTCACTAATTATGGAACAGCTTACTCATCGTCGGCTACATCACGGGGTAACTACAAAAAATAATTTCGACACAGAAAATTTTCAAAGAGATTACCCCAATTAAGAGGCGGGTTGTCTGAAGTGTAAGAAAATCCAAAAGAACTTGAATTAATCAAATTTTGAGCTCTCTCTTGGAAAAGTTCCTGTGACGAAATTATTTTTTGTAGTGACCCCGTGATGTAAACGTCCCTTGACACGGGTACAAAAATTTACTTTCACGTGATATATGCCTGTTCGCTATGATCTAATGTAAAATTGTGCCAATTCACAATTATCTTCATGCAAGGTTTTATAAAATTTCATCCAAATCTAGATCAAAAAGTCTGATTTACCTTCTAAAACTAAATTTACAAGATAGCATCTCTTTAGATGGCACTAACGGAAATTTTTGTCCTAGTAACTATTTGATTTTTAATTAAATTCTTTTTTACTACATAAAAACTAAATATCTGAATACATCTCCAAAAAATATATCTAAAACTAACAATAAGGGATTAACCATAACGCTCATAATACATTGGTGAAGAGAAATTTCTAGGAGTCCAAGTATGTGGCATTGTACGAGAACTCTCAAGCTCCTTGATTTCATCGTGAAGTTTGATTATCCCTGCGACGTCTTCCAGAGATTTTGCGACAAATTTCATGTTACCGTGAGCATGCTGATTATCAATTTTGTCTATTAGCCACTGAATTTTTTCTTTAGCTCCCTGCCAATCAGGCATCGTCGGAGCTTCGTCTTCCAGAGAAACAAGTTGATCCTCATCATAAAATATTTGAGGGAGTTTAAAAGCTCCGAAATCTGAGTGTTCAACTAGGTCGGTAGAGACGGAATTGCTAACAGCCAAAATTTCTGGTCGAAGAACCAGCTATGTCTCGACCCAGAATGGGCAAGACTTCCGGCGCCGGACTCTACCGAAAAACTTGACTGGGTCCTGGAAGTCTTCAAAACAATAAACAATATGTTTACAGATAAGAAATCGGCTCATAAGAAAAGCGTCACATGCACACGTCCATCTTGCTGGATCTGTATGAAAATTTAGCAAGTCCTGCGCATCAGTGTTTTGGCTTTTGCATATTTTACAATCCTGTTTAAGTTTTTTTCGCCAGCTGGCAGCTACTTTCCTCCTATTCCCAGTTTGTATAGCCTGCATTCGGTCGATCCCTTGCGGAATTAATTGAGAAATGAAGATCCAAATTACCATATCAATACGTGGGCGGGCAAAACTGTGGAGGTAATCATGTTTGATTTTTCGCCAGTGTGATTCAACGATCATCGTCGTCTTCAAAACAGGAATTTTTTGGGAGTGGTGAGAGCGTGCCCACAGTTTCCACTAGCCAAAATCATACCAGTTCGCGAATACATACGCCCAGAGCTTGTAAAAGCCCTTTGGATAACATCAATTATACATCTCAGATGCGCATTCGCTATGTATGGTCTTGGCTGTACGTAGGATGCCGTTGCGATCAGGTATCAAAGGGTGAGCATTGAAGTGCCGGCTGAACATCTCTAAGACAGTTTTCTGATCTTCTGGGCTAGAATGTTCTTGAAGGCCATTACCCTCGAAGACGATCTTCTTGGACCTACACTGACAGAAACCAAACCTGCACCTAATGTTAGATTATATAAATAGAAAATATATATGCACCATACATATGATTACTGTCAGGACGCTTGACTGGAATGGAACCCCAACAAATCTCGAGACTAGGAACTATAACCTGGGCATCACCGGGAGAATGATGCAATAGAGAGTTTGCATTGGATTTTTTTAGTGTCATTTCTACGGCGCGTTTCGCATGCCAAAAACAAAGCTGAATTCTGGCTGACGGCCAAAGCTGCTCAATCGCATTGATTTCAGATTTATCTTTGTCTCAGTCAACGAAAGAAGGATTGACCCCCAAATTATCTAGGACTCTGAGAAACTGGTATATGACTTGCGTCATGGTTCCAGGCGAGGAAGTTCCGAATGAATTATTTTTTTCGACAAAAAGGTAAGCCATTGGAGCCCCAGTTCCATCAAGCTCAGCAAGTACGGCGTATAACTCCATACCTGCATTGTTAGTGCCATAGGTTGCATCGATGGCTATTTCTCTCGTTGTTCCCGAAAAGGCGTCGATAGAGGCACGAATGTAAAAACCTAAAGCACGAACATTAGCTACAGATATGGACCTATGATGATACATGTCTCTATTCTCTCCCAGCAAAATTCCTACGGACAATACTGGGTCGTTATCGCGTCTTCAGTAGCTTTTGTTGGCTTGTCTCCACTGGTAGTAGACTTGGTGTTCAGCTATTTCATCTGCAGTTGCAAGCCCGGATGATAAAAGATGATGATAGATTTCCTGCGGTGTCTGCGTGAGAACTCGGTCATCCATGAATTTTCAGATTTCCGGCGTCATATGAATATCATCATAGGTAGTATGATGCTTGTGGTGATATCTTAAATTTAGCGTTCGCTCATTTAAGGATGGACGAAAACTAAGAATGCTTGCACATTCAAACCTCTCCATCTGGCCTCTATCTCGAAATTCATTCTTGGAATTAAGATTTAGACGAGCATCTTGACAGCAAAGGTAAGTGTGGTAAAGATATTGAGTGTTAGCTTCCTCTCTTCTGAAACGAAAGCCAGAATTCTGCCAAAAGATTTTGGCGAGTTGATCGATGGCCTGGTTCAGAAATATTCGATCTGGACTACCCTCTTCTGTTAGTTCCAATTCCGAGCCGAAAGACACTGGTAACTGGTCTAGAGCGAAGATGCATTTGATATCTATTTCTTTTATTTGTGACTGTTACAAGGCTTTGTTAGCTTTATTCGCCGTATAGAAAGATATACAGGAAACAAACAAACACGTCTGCTTCGGGAATAAATTTCATCAATAAAGTCATTCCATTGGTTGAATGATTGGATTGCTCGTTTTTTTCAGGTGACGATTGCAGGTTTTTCGTAAAGCGTCTTTTTTTAATCATCGAAAAATCTTCGACGGGACGCATTTTTCCACATGCAGGACAGAATCGGGTTAAGGGTTCCATTTTCTCGAAATAAAGCTGATGTAAAACTGAAAAAGCACTAGCGAAGACGTGTGAATGGATTGCGGTGACGGGGAGGAGCAGCGACAAGAAAACATTTGTATGGTGATTAATTATGAGGATGTTTAATTTCCGCTTTCCGCTTTTGATTGAATTTTTCGAGTTGGAATAATTGGATTTTTGTGAATGGTACGTATTAGGATTATACAAATTTATGAAGATAATCCTATCACGTGAAAGTAAATTTTTGTACCCGCGTTACGGTCCTACAACTATGTAGGGGTAATGAGCGAACGCCGATCTAATGCAAATGTAGGGATGGATCCCAGAGATTTATGCAGGCTCTTATGTAATGAACAGGGCTCAGGTTGGACGTAAGCGGGTTCAAATTTTAATAGCACACCTCCTCCCCCTCTCTTGCAATCACTCTATTCCGTGCACACATCTACACTGGTTGTGAACCCTATCAAAATATACAAAAGCCCACAACGTTCAGGATATCGTGTGCGATTAAATTCGCACCATTCACTCTCGAATAATCAATTTGCCTTATCTATCTATTGCTCAGGTGAATTTTACTGATAAATCACTCCCAAAAATCTTGAGTAACCTTTCTCACGGGATGGAAATATCCCAAGACTTTCTGTCACCAACGACCGGCCGACGTTGGCACCGTCTCACTAGAGATAACAGATTAAGAGTGTGTCACATAGGCAAATTAATAGACTATTTAAACTAAGGATACATAGATTTTGACACTGTACAATGCGGGTC
>JAKRRZ010001557.1:0-10766 GCA_022627015.2 Podosphaera aphanis
GATAGGCTAAAGTGATATATTCCGGTGTGCTTTGTGGCGCTGGTAGTTCTTGTAGTGCAGCTCGGGCTTGCTCATCTGCCTCATCATTCCCGGTAATCTTTGAGTGGCCTGGAACCCATCTCACTACGAGGGTGGCGATATAATTTATTATAAACGTAGAGGTGCCGGTGCCGGAATTAGTGAAGATCCGAGATTAGGTAACGTGCTCAGGTAGGGTGCGGCGTTTGGTAGGGTGCGGAGAAGTGACTCGCACATACATGTAGCCTACCCTATAGTGAGCCACCCTCGTATTTTAAGTAGCTTGAATTTGAAAGACTGATCTCAAGATGATATTTTGGCAGTAAAATTCTACATTTTAAAAACTTAACAAACATTCAAATTTGTACTCTCATATTGCCGGAAAATCCAATTAAAATCAACCATGAACACACCGAGTACGGCGATAAATTGTTGTGCTCAGCGTCGATGGTCATGTTCGTTCCATCATCGGGAGCATAAGTGGATTGGTGTATGAGCCAATGTGCTTAAGTCACGGAAGAGCCGAGGCTGCTGCCGTCGGGTTAATAGTGTTGGGATGAGCTAAGCGTGGGTCGGCGCACAGACATTATTTTCGTATAAATCAGCTGCAGGTCGCTCAGATGTGGGGTAACACAATTATCATGAATCTAAGTCTACAACCTTATACACAATCTCAGTTTGCATCAGTTAGCTGCCTCAGTTGTAAGAGTTTTTTTTTAGTTTTTTTTTTTTTAAATCATTGTTGTGTATGCAGCCTGAAGCTATGGCACGTATGATTACGGAAGGTGTGTTTCTCATAGAATGACTCATTTTGACGTTTTTTTTTGGAACACTCATACTCAGATTTCATTTGCAGATACCACTACGAGGATAACGTCTTGCGACATGTAACCTCTTCCGTGAATACCCACCACAGGGAAAAGCGGGAAAAACCCATGGTTATCTGAATATGCTTTCATCAAGCTATGAGAAAAATACCACCGCGAGAGAGTGTGGTTAACGGGTCTTACTGGATTCGAACCAGCTTTCTCCTGTCTCGAGTGGGGCATGTGTCCAAGCTGCCCAGATTCTACTTGGGAGAACGGCCCGGACGGTGTACCACACCACCATCCGACCCTTGTAAGAGTATGTATTGTTATGGTTCGGCATAGACAGGCAAAGACTCAAAGTAATGGTATAATAGAGCTACAGATCCATCTAGCGATGTACAGAGTATTTATACATTTGTCGAAGTTGTTAACCAAGTAGCGACGAGTCTCCCATTTTACGTCATACTACAATAACTCCATGAGTCCTTATCCTTATGCGCCTATCAACCACGCCACATAGTCTCATATAACATGTATCCCACATCATATACCTAGTAAAACATAAATCAATCGGCGAGTCTGGATGGGAAAGGTATGGCAAAAAGAATCATACAGTTTGTGCAGAGGCTCTTATAGTGTGCCGTGTCTGCGACATGATCTAACAAATTAGAGGCTGCTTGAGATCATAATTATGTCTCATTGACGCTGCCATAATCACCTCAAAGGTTTTGATGAAACTCACATTTCCCTGAGATTAATTCTATAGCTAGCTTTTTAATAGTGCTGATAGCGACGGATTCTCTTGGAGCCTCGAAGTTCTGGTGGAACATAAGGTAAGGTATTTTTCAACGCAGAATGGATTTGATCTCTAACGGCGAATCTTATCAAAGGACTCGATATGATCTTTTCGTGGTAATATACTTGCACAGAATAAATCGGTCATTGTAAAAGCTACATATCTACACGTCTCTTGGCAGACTTCGTATGGAACTTTTACAGGCCTTGTGTCACAATATCCACAGATATAATCTGTACCAATCCACGAAGAGGTATGCCCAAGGTCTAGGAGAGTTTTTTGCACAGCGCCAAGTGTAACTCTCGCCGGTATTGGTACGATGTACGATTTTGGAATATTCGTGTAGCGCCATTTTGATCAGGAACTAACGGGTAAGCGTTGAAATAACCTCTGAATATGGCCAAGGTCGTATTTAGCTCCTCTTCGTTGGATATCTCGAAGCCACTGTTGCTCTCGATGAAGAAAATCGTTACACTCGCACTGATATAAACCGAACCTGCGGGATTTATTAAATTAAATGTGTGCTAATTTTCGGGCGACTTGTCTGTGATCCATTATTTTGAATGAAATCGATGCTGGAAGATTAAGAGCCGCATCTCAATCGAGGTAGTTGTAATCGTATGGCTTTGTATTAAAACTATCGAAGTTCTCCTGAAGTCCAAATGGTGCTGATATTATTTATGTTGAGAAGATGTTTGATAGTGACTGGTTGAGCCAATGCGGAATCGATCAAAACTTTTCGGGCGATGCATAAATTCATGAAATAATTATAAATTCTGTACAGGCTCTCAATTTATATCGATCCATACTGGTACGTGTATCTCGTAAATACGCCTTTGCTTCAAGCAGATGAAGATTTGCTGCGGTTCCTTGATCCAGCAGCCACCTAGAAGTCATTCCTAAAACACGATACTAGCCTTCGAAGAGATCGTTTACATGGTAAACCTTTGTGCAGTGCAGGAGACGTAATCAAGAAGCAGCACTTCCAAGCGCATAGCAGCGACAGTTCTGTTGAGCAGTAGTCATCGCGCGAGCCACCACATAGTCTTGAATAGATCATTTTAATGGCGCCACCTCGACATAATACAATATATTTGGTCCATTTCAACGATTATCTTACGGGACAAGATATATGAACACTGGTATTGTAGGGGAATACGATGTAAATTGCCGAAATATCTTTTACTCTGTTGATGACTCAATATTTCTAAAATCGTACCAAGAATCAACCATCTTGTGAGGGAAAAAACTATTGAATTCCGAATAATCAACATAACCTGGAGAAATATGTTTCTAATTAGAAGGGATGTTTCTCAGTGGTATGGGGCATGTTTGGTTACTGAAGGGGTAAATAACATTATCGTTACGGATAGGGGTTTTGGTGTTAGGGATTTATCATGGCGTTTTACATACTGAACATGGTAGTCATGCTAGAGCAGCTGTTTGTAACGATGATGATGGTTTCAAGGAGTAATGGAATTGGTCATATGGAAAGGATATCCAGATGAAAGAGGAGGAGGAGGTCATTGTGACTATGGTTATTGTTATTCTTTTTAGGCCAGTGTGGTCATCGCGAGCAGACTCCATTGGAATAGAATTCATGTTATCTTTTACAGTGTTTTCGTGGCTAGTGAAGTCCAATTATTTGATTTCTTATACCCGATCTGGCGCCTTGTGGCCCACGCAGGTGTCGACTTCAGTCAGATACAACGATGATATAGTTGTGATGAACATCATGCCTCGGATATCATTTGCAAGAATCACTACGGTTGTGGCAGGCGGCTTTTTCTTCACCCCTACCGAACTATACCATCCGTGAAACTTGTTGAAATTAGTGACTCTAATTATGCAGACAGTCAAAGCGCTATAGGACATGCTAACTGTCCGGGTGCAAACTGTCGTTAGCCACACAAATTAATTAGACCAAAATACTTCGCTAAGGTGTATGTATATGGATCACTAGGTTCACTCCTACGCACAACGCTTGTATATATAATTAGTACTCTGTAACCTAAGTGGGAGTAATTAACAACTCCTCACTTCTGTTGACAGACTCTTATCATCCCACTCGACGTCTCTCGTGATATATTCTACCAAGGCTTATACCTTGAAGCTTGATCTCCCACACTTTTCTACAAAACTCACTCAAGGGAAACCTCTCAAAAAACTTTGAGTTATCCAGACATGCCACCATCATCATCGTAGCTTCCCTCAGTAAGGTAAGGTCTGCTGGAGTCGAACCAGCGATCTTCTGTCTCGAGTGGGATAGATGTTCAGGCTACCCAAACCTTACTTGGAAGACCGGCCTGGATGGTATACCACTACACCATCCGACCCTCCAGTTATTATTATTACTTTTATCTTCAAACATTTATCTCCTGGAATCAATCGGCATCAGTGCCACGTTTTTTTTTTTTTTTGGTTTACCGTGCTATAGCACCCCTAGTGGGCCAGACACGCATGAGGCCGAGTGAGATCAGGTTGACTGCTCTACCTCGTCTCACAATAATGACCGGAACCATGCTAGAACACGTTCGTCCCAGCAGCCCAGAGAAACAGCGAACTAAACTACAAAGAAAAATCTGTCTCGCGCCTTTACGCTTCTCTATCTATCGTCCCCTTAAAACCTTTCTCAAAGTTCAACCTCGCCCACCACGCACCCGAGTCATTCCCCTTCTGTTCTGCCATTTTTGCGGGTACCTTCAGTTACAGAATTGAGTTTACAGTTCATAATAGGTTCGATTCCCATAGGTGCTTGTACAATGGTGTAATGGTACTACTTATTTTTCTCCTTCCCCCCAGCAAAATCTAACCCCTCTCATTCCATCAGTGCCATGTTAATTTGCTGCTTGTCGTTGACACCAACACAGATATTCTGTTAAAATTGTTGAAATATGTCATAGGAAACGATATAGTTAGTTGTCAGTTGCCAATTCCTATCGGTGACTGACGAGTAATCCGCCGATCGATGTTTAAGCTTCAGCGGATCAGCATGTCAACACTTGACAACAGATGGCTGGCAAAGTAATAAGTTTGGATCGATTCCTACCAGTAATCGAAAACGCTTATGCCGATCATGTCAGTGATCAACATCTTAATAATAGTAGTAATAGACAGTAACTAACTAGATTTCAAGCTAGGGAACTCAAAAAGATGAGAGTACCTGCTTAAGGAATAACGAGGTTAGGGATCTCAGAGTATAAATATCTCTGAGACGTCCACGTTCTATACGATTCAATCAAACTATCCTTCGTCTTTCTAAGCGTTAATTCCCCTAAAATATTTTCTCATCGTTGGTTCTACTTCCACCACCACGCACGCACGTGATCATATCGATTTTTACAATAATCGTACATGTAGAATCAAAAATGCGAGCGTGTTGTCATAAGGATAGCCCGTGTCAAATTAAATTACAGCAGAATTCATGACACGATTTTGACGATCACAGCCCCGTTTAAGTTGTCGCAGGGGTTAAGCGATAAAAGGTCTAATAAAATAGTAAATAGATACTGGGGGATTGAAAATAACCTTGCAAGAAAATCATGCTCATAGACACACACACATTTGAAGCATTTGAATATACTCGAATCACTCATAGAATTGTTTTCAATACCCCGGTAGCCCAGTCAATTTATGTCCAGCCAGTAAATCCGTCACGCTCTAAGCATCCAAGTACGCGCCCAAGGCCTCATAAGTTCCGAAGTCCTCCTTCGCACCGTCCACTGTCCGAATCGCACGCGACTGCCATCTTTCACCTGTCTGCCATGCCCTTCAAAGCTCTGCTGGCTCGACGTCGTATATCGGTACCATAACCACATCGTTGGACTGACGCCTTCGACATGTCTCTGGAAATCTGCGTCGTGAGTCGGGATCGTGCGGTGTCGCATGTCAAATCAGTCAATGCGGGGTCGAGTCTTGGAGAGTCGTTGGATGTCAGAGTGTCGCATGTCGTTTTATCGCGACTCGCGCTTGGACAAATCTTTACCCAAGATGGAGAAAGATATTCGGCGCCCGACGCACGAGCAATAGCAGATACTGTGATGGGCATCGAAACGACGTGTCTAACTCATGTAATCCCGTTGAAATTTGGCTGAAAGTAGACATGGTAACTTTCACCTCCATCAAATCGTTTTTGTGCCAATCACGGTACATGGACATGGACATAGATAAAAGCATCCTCTTGATCTTTAGAGTTGGCTCATGTCACGTCGCTTGGCCTTGGTGAATCATAATTCATAAATGCGTCGCACGCATCAGCTAATTATTATGTTGCTCACAACCTTGGGTGCGTCGGAGGTTAAGGATGAAAACGCTTACGGCACTCACTCACTCACTCATGAAGTATTACCAGTCTGTCTACCTTCTACACCTTTGATGTTCTCGATAAACCGTAGATCTTCTCATTCAGTCATAAAGCTCATAAAGCTCGAGGTGAAATTCACTAATATGTACACACAAGGTATCCATCCAAATAAACCCGCGACTCCTGGCTCCATCATCAAACCTAACCCGTCATCAAAACCTGGGCTGAAAAAAAACATAAGGAAGAGAATAAGAAAGAAAAAATGATGTTCTAACTCCCGAGTTACTTTAAAGGGTTTCCAAAACCATGACTAACGACGCAGCCAAGATCAACCCGACGCTTGCTTTTAAGCTGTTACTGCCGGATAAGGCTGATGTATTCTGAATTTGGGGTGCATATTCTTGTGGTCGAGTTGAGTTCAATGTTCCATCCCAACAATAGCGCTCAAAACATGACCGACACGCTTTAGGGGCCGTTGTTCCCGTTTTCGTAAACGACCGGCTAAGAGCTGCACAGGCTAAGCATGCAGGCCATTGAGGGTCATTTGTTGAATTAGAGAGTGTGGCAACGTCGTAACCATTACGAATGAGCAGATTTCGCTGCCTGTCAGTAAAAGAGGCGTTGAAAGTGCTGACATTGCTCTGAACGATGTAGGGGGCGTTTGGTATGTAGACAATGAGAGGAGCGTTTCCGGTGATGTTAGAGGCATTGCAGCCGAAGAAGGTGGGTCGCATGTTGAGGCCCAAATTGACAAATGTGTTTTGGTCGGGTATGGAAGGAAATGCGATGCCACTCTGAACCGTGCTATTTAATGATCGTTCATAAGTGGCTACAAGGGATGTACCGTTCGGCCAGTTGAAAGTTGTATCGGAGCTCGAGTCAACAGCATAAATGACGTCTACTGCACGTTGCGGTTGAATTAATGGATAAAACGGAATGTTCTGCCCATCTATCCCCCCATCAGCCAGAGTTAACTCACTGTCCTCAGCTATTCTACTGGTAGCTGTATTGTACCTGAAGAAAGGATTAGGCTGGTATCGGGCGATATTGTTATTTCCAGTACTCGAAACTGCTGCTAAGGCGTCCGTTAGAACATCAGGAATCCTGGATTGATTGAGGCCAACGAAAATTTGATTGAACACAGATGAAGACGTTCCTAAGACGAACCCAGCTTGATCAAAACCCTCAACACATTGTCCGTCTGATGGAATAGAGCCAGCATCAAAGTTTGAGCCTAAATACTTAGTTGGCGCAAAGGCATTAGTTGTTGAATCCCAGCTTCCCAATTCAAAGGGATTTATTTCATAAACAGTGCTATCAACAGAGGACAAACGCGTAGCCTCCTCGATTCCATTATCAGCAACAACCAAAGGGAAAGGAATAGATCCGTCTCTGAAGTTATCCTGAAGGGTTATTGAAGAGAAAGTGTAAGCTGGACCCCCATCCGTAGCATTTACAAGTTGAAAGGAAAGAGCACGACCCCAATAGTCTGTTATACTCGTTGCAAATCCAGCTTCGCTCTTGCTTCTGACGTTTCCTATAATTGTCCGAAAATAGTTGATATCATCGAGGATCTGCGGACCGTCCGTGTCTGGGCTTTGCAGAATTGAATTGCCGAATTTCCAAAGACCGGTTCGATCGCCTCCATCGCGGAGAGCCTGAACAGAAGAGAAATTATTGATGAACATCGAGCCAGTAACCCAACTGCCACCAGATACACCGGCAACGTAGGTTGTCGCTTGCAGAAGACCACCAATTTGTCCAAAACTTGTAGAATTATCCACTCGGTCATCTGCCGCGGCCAAAAAGCCGCCTCCAGTAAACAAGGATCGATATCCTCCTCCTGAAATAGCTATCCCGATATTTGGCAGTAAAGAGGCGTCATTTCTTACTTGATTGATGTAGGAAGTCGTATCAAACCCAGAAATTTCGGCCCGAGAGAGCCAGGAAATCATAGGATCAATGGTTTGGTTTCTGCGAAGCTGAAGCCATGATTTTTCGTTCTGTGAAATGTCTCGAGCATTTCTGATCACTGGTCGTTCCGACGGACAATTGACAACACCCGGTGCGTAACCACCCGAAGGAGAAACTGGAAATGCTCGTTTTTTAGCCGCTGCAACTTCTACACTCCTAACTTCCATGGATCCTGACTCTGAAATGTGAATGGTCCCAGATCTGTCGATGCGAACGGGTCGTGCTATATCAACTTGAATGGTCCCCGCTCCGTCAGTATGACTAGACCCTGATCTATCAAGATAGATAACGGCTGTTGATCCTATATAAGGTCAGTACTTCATAGAGATAACTTCTAAAAGAGTGGACGGACGGTACCTCGAAAAAAAGCTAGTATCGTGAGCAGAGCGTAGACGTATCCAGGGAGAGCCATTTCAACAAATATGATTATGATGGTCCAGATAAAACTTTCAAGTGAGACAGGGGAGCTCTTATTATTATCGATCTGCAGGTTCTTGTGAATACATTCAAAGTACAAATTGAATGAAATGAGCTTAGTGAAAGGCAAGAGAAACTAAACCAAAAGCTCTCTGGAAACTGGAATTCATCGTCGTCGCGTGCAGCTTTATGTAAACTTTGGACCAGAACAAGCTCTTTCACATCCTTGAGCTTGATTGTAGAAATAATCCTTTAATTTGTGGTATTAGGATAAACATAAGTCATGAACTCACCCAGATAAATAGCTGAGTAGTTACAATATTGTCAAGGGATACCAGATTATGCAGATGATTATGATTGAGATTTTCTGTATGAGTATGAAACGCTTGATGCTTCACGGACTGCTTGGTCGACGGACCTAATCATCCAGCATCTCTCACAGCATCATACTTTCTGTCCTGACTCATTTCATGTTCATTACGATTTCAATGTCTCCCTGAATAAGTTCGTAGACATTGACCCAGAATATCTGGTAATCAGTCACGCCCCCATTGACTCACAGAAGCGATGACACATGGACGAATAAGTCGACACAAACGAATGAATTTTCACTTTGCTTACGGCATATTAAAGCTCGAATATACACGTAAACAGCGGAATTAGGGGTTAGCATTTGATGCCCTGTATTGAGAGATGATATAATGACAGTGATGGTAATGATTAAAAAACTGTGATATATAAGTGCAGTTTCTTAGATCTGGCCGGCGATTAGGAAGGTCAAGTGAGAATTCATGCAGCTAGATATTTTCTAAGGCATTCATAGAAGTCTTCCGCCCGCCCGCAAATCAATCATCCTTTATCCATTCAAATTCTTTCAAGATGAAGGCGAGGGTGACATAAATTCTTTGAGAGACTTTTTCATATTCCTCAGTGGACAATCATACGATGTGGATGCCATTCAGTCACGCGCTTGCCAACCTCTGCCCACACACGGAGTATCACAGGAAACGCATCCGGTCATCTTGTCCACCCGAAAACATGATTTTTGAGGCGGCAGGTAAGCCCAGGTCACTGTGTTGGTCAGAGCGCATTACTTCTTTCACCATTCGATACAGCAACTTGGTGTCTTCATATTGTCGAGCTGAGGTCAGCAACGTAGTTCAGCAGTTACACACTCGAGAGTAAGTTCGTAGCACATGTATAAAGGTAAGACAGTTTGAGAGAGATGAGGGTATGCCATGCCCTCACTCATTTAGAGCTGACTCCACTTCATCCCTCATAATCACGACGTGTGTATTTCAAGAATGAGAACGGGCCGTGCTCCATGAACTTCTGTCAGTGATCGTTTCAACCGTGAAACCCTTCTGTTCATTGGGCATGTGGTGGAGAGGGGTAAGGAAGGAGTGCCGCAACAAGTCGTGATCAGAGCGTGATGGACCAGGAAAGCAATTTCCTCACGACAGCAGTCGCACAGCGCAGATTTGAGGAGTGAGATCCGGACAGACGACGGCCGGCCATAATGAAGGATTGAAGGCCTCATCAGGTGTTGAAACAGGTCCATTCAGGTGATCGCTAACCTGATCTACCTCTCGCATGACAAAAAATCTAAGATTCAGGCTTCACTATCGTTAATACATGCCGACCGGTCGATATGAGATATCATTCATGACCAACGGGCCGAAGGGAGTTCAGTGACAAAACCTATGGAGCAGGAAATGCGCCAAACTCAATCATAACCAACCTTCATCTTATTGATAAAGCTAATTGACAGTCGACCCGAACAGTCAAAAATCAGTACTCGAGCATCAATTTTTCTCTACATGGATTTGTATCAATAAATTGCAATTATCTCCATGAAGGTTTTGGCGACACGCGCTGTGTAAATATATTCTTGTTCTGTGGTGCCATCGGACTAGACGCACAAGTCTTGGCGAAGTCTTGGCAAAAAGGTCAAACTTTGAGATTTTCGTCCGTGCATGACCCACATTTCATGCGATATTATCGTTAAAACACACAAGATTGAAAAAAAAACATCGTAAAAGGCACATCGCGCCTGAAATATCGTTATAGATAGCCACCAATGTAAATTTAGGGTAGAATGAGGAAAATTACCCCTTCCACCCACCTGAAGAGTAACTCAATTACTTACAGCCAAATGTTGGGTGCACGTGCCTTTAGAAGCATATTTTGAATGGTTCGTTAAGCCTAACCTCCCCCTGTCCGCCACCCCAAATTCGTCTGCAAATTTTGCTATCCCACAAATAAATTGCCTTGTTTCCACCCAAAATCTATCAAATTGAGTCAACGTGAGAATTCCATTCATGAAGCCATTGAAGCTTTAGAAAGTAATCCAAATTTAACTGTAAAGGCCGTGGCTACCGCGTATTCTGTACCAAGAAGCACACTTCGTGATAGACTCTCAGGTAGTGTCCCGCAGCAAATAAGTCAA
>JAKRRZ010001558.1:0-10743 GCA_022627015.2 Podosphaera aphanis
GTTAACGGGTCTTACTGGATTCGAACCAGCTTTCTCCTGTCTCGAGTGGGGCATGTGTCCAAGCTGCCCAGACTCTACTTGGGAGAACGGCCCGGACGGTGTACCACACCACCATCCGACCCACATCCGCCTCATAGTATGACATGGAGCAAGTCTCGCCTCTTGACTCCAGTTAGTGTTTAAGTCTTGTACGCTAACTCCCGAGATCATCAGGGCGCAATCTACAAGAGTTACTTGAACTCGTTCCAGCTAAGGGTACGTTGAGACTACCGTAAACAGGTATCCGCATTATAAGCGATGCACTAAATAGTTTCTCGGACGAAAATTTGCTTCGTTGTATCAATGAAATGTATGAGAGCTCGCACCGGATGCTAAGAATTTATGAGCCTGATTGACAGGATACTCTCTCTCAAGGGTCCTGAATGTGAAAGTCAACTTACGACAGGGGTTTTGCCATACAAATTTCTATGAAAAGCTTTTTTGGCTAAGCCTATTTCGGAAATTATACCCGCCAATTTGTGTGTCTTACGTGTACGAAAAATAATGAATGTATTAGCGTCGTTTCGACATTCTGTACGAGACTAATCAATCTAGTTATTTACACCGGTTAACCCACCACCCTATGCTAAGCACAAAGTATTGTTACAGTGCTTGGTGGCGCCTCCATGGGCAATGAACAGTTTGACGCCTTGTCGGCATACTTATGTCGTGGGTTTCCATACGTTAGTGCTGTTAGAGTCAAAGACCTCTAGTATAAATAAACACCAGTCGAGCCACGGCAGCAGACAGTCATTCATTGGCCTGTGCATGTCCTCTAGTGATTTTAATTAACGTGTGAATGCTTCGAAGCTATCCACACATCTTTTTGTATCGATCTTCGCGGACTTGAAGATCTCGTGTGAAGTATATGTAGAGAGCGGGCTGAGATAATGTCGCAAGCTTCTCAATAACTCTGCTTCGGAATATTTGCGATGAAATTTCGGACATGGCTGGCTCAGAACAGTATTTTGAACAAGTCTATTGAGTCTCCCATCTGAAAATGAATTCACGAGGATATTAATATGTATTTGTTCTTCGAGGGTAGCGGAGCGGCGACTACTTTCTGGTATTTCCAGGGAGGTATTCTCCTGGGTATAATTAGTTAATGAAGAATTATTTTCTACCTAACTGAACCTCAGTTCGAAATGAGAAAAGAGGTTGATGTGTTATATTCTGAAGGCAATTTGATGGGAGCGGAGATGGTTGATTGTTGACCCGGGATGCAGTGTCGACGGTGAGCAGTTAATTTTGCCAGAGCTCGAAGTGACCTAGCGCGCGAATAGGCGATAATTTAGACCATAAATATACAAGGATTTACCCATGTCGATTATCTGTATTTTTACGGGCCCTCAAAGACGCTAGTAAATTCAGGACCCTTGAGAGAGAGCACATGTGCTTGTACTTGGATCCGTCTGTCTGGTCCAATGTTGATCAATCACGCTTTCACGCTAGCGTGTCCAACATCCCGCTTTATATAAGCGCTAATTAACAGGTCTACCGATCAACGGGAGCCGTGCGCACTATGTGGTTCATGCGGAAACGTTTTAGGGCCTGTGGGTTAGTGACGTCGTTGTCCATTACGACAGCGACCTACCTGTTGTTGTCGTCGCCTTTTGGCCATTTACGGCAGACACGAATCACGCAATTACATGATGTCGTCACCGAGAAATATCGATGGGACGGGAGAAGTGTGTTCCGAAGTGACGATATCAGGGTGGTCGTCTTCGGTGATTCTTGGGTCGATAATCCTGGGGTATTTGGCAAAGAGAAGGGAAAGACATGGCCTGAAATTTTCTGTGACGAGGTTGGATTCGTCTTTGATGTTTGGGATCCAGATAGACTAATACGCCACGGTTCAGATCAACTGTACTTCACGCCTCACATTTGCAGCCTCTCAACCGGTATCCGACTATCTGCGTTCTCCACCTACCGGTGTCTACACCTCTCATTCAATTCATTCGAGTGCTCACAATAGAACGACGCAAGACCCCATCTACACGGGATTTTTGCCCGACCTAGATGCTCAGATCAGTACATACTTAGCTGTTTCGCCTCCCTGCCACACCGCGAGCACCACCTTATTCATCCTCTCTTTTGGCTTTTGGGACATTTACTCTCTCGCGAGCCTCAACCTAAACACATCTCTGGCAATCGTCGATCAATGTGTGGACGAGATCTTCACACAGCTCGATCGAATCAAGTCACATCTGAACCTAAATACGTGTGCGACCTTGTCCGCCGAGTCCCGAACTTTCCGCGTGATACTCCCCAAGGTTCTTGATCCCACTCTCTCGCCTGGCTGGGTACGGCAAAAAAGCCTTGCCCGGTCACCGGTCTTTCAGCACAGTTCTATCATCAAGCAGCAGAAAAACACTGTTTATCTGACAGATCGATGGAATCAGGCGTTGGAAAATCGGGTGAATATCACCGTCCATGCACCTCTAGCAACTGGTCTGAAAACAAATGCGGCGCATGAGAGTAGAGATTACTTCTTCACCCCAGACTTTCCGCAGATTCTGGTCGGGCTCATCTTAGAGCACTATCTGAAGGAAGAACCGTTCCAGGACTCAGTCGCTCAGGGTCCGTATGGCTACCCGTTTCAAAGTGTGAGCGAGCCGTGTCTTGACATTCAAGAAAACGTATACACCTTTGTGGAAAGCGGCCGGTATAAATCATCACAGACCAAACTAAAATTATGCTCGCATCCGGATACACTTTTATGGTGGGATCCATGGCAAGTGGGGGCTGTAGGAAACGCAATATTAGGAAAAGAGCTAAGCACGCAAGTCTTTGAGAATCACTAGACGAACAGGGGATGAACGTGATGAGTAAACGCAGATTTATGAATAGACGAGCTTGATGAAACATATAATGGAAAGGAGTGAATAAAAGTAGAAATATTCATTGATATATAATGTGCCGATCATATTTACAAGTATTCCTATGGGGCCAAAGTAAGGAACAGCACTACTCAGTCCTTTAAGCAGAGTCAAGGTCATTTGGAGATATCCTTATGGTAATTCCATGGGGCTCCTACGAGACGACTGTTCACGAAATTCCGGCGACATTAGAGATTGTGCGCGAGTGTCTTGAAGTGTATAAAGTATTAGCTTGGTAGTCTCTTGTTTGAAAAAATTAAGATGTGAGGTAGGCAGCCAGACCCATCCAATATTAAAATTTCTCGTATTTCCCCTGACCATTTCGCTCCTTTCTTCAAATGAAGAGGGGGCTTTGAGGTCCTGCACATTACAGCAACTAGGTAAAAAATGATGCAAAACGTAATTTATACATGTAAAATGGAATTTAGTGAAGCTTTATCGCGGTGTTCCCGTAGCGGCTGTAACAGGCTTTGCTGCCGTTTTGGTCAAGCCGATACCTAAGCCTACGCCCAAAGCAATCGCTATTATAATTAGTATAGTGACAAGTAAGCAATACCACTTTAGTTTTCGCGCTCGCGCAGCGCTCTTTTTGGCCTCATCAATCTGTACATTCGCTTTATCAATATGCTCGGTTGTTTTGATGGCATTTTGCTCTGTTTGTTCGATGATTGGTTCCTGGGCCTCGACCACTTGTGCCATATCCGCAAACATGGCGGCCAGATCCGTGAGGGTCGCTTCGATGCGTTGAAGTTCGTTATGGCGAGCGCGTACGGCGCCAAGGACCGACGATGCTTGCCCCGAGCGATTACTTTTGAGCTATAGATGAGAATTAATAGTGGCCTTGAGGCTAGGTTAAGAAAATTAATCATACGGCAGTTTGGAAGACACCCTCAGAACCCCAATCCATTCGACTGGCCTCGTCCACCTCGGCATCACTAGCTTCGGGATTCACAATTCGGTATTCTCGGGCAATTTGGTCGCGATAACGCTGTCGGTAACCTAATTCTTCTCTCCGATATTCGTTCAGGATTTTCTCAAATTCACCCTTGAGCTGCTTCACTTGTCTTGTCTTGACACTTTTCGTGCCATCCTGTGTCTTGATCGCATCGCTCTCTAAGTGTTTAATCTGATCGCGGATCTGTGTGTTTTTGAGTTGTGTCTGCGTGACGACATTCTCTAATAATGCTGAAGAGCTACTATCTGGTGACGATAAGGCTCTTTGATGTAAAGCGGCAATCTCTTGAATATTGGATGCGAGAGTTTTAATTTCGGATTTGGCAAAGTCGACGCGTGCGAGAAAGTCTTGCTGTGAAAGTGGTGGTGAGATACGGGTCGTCGATGGTTGCGCTTCCTGTGAATTTGATGGGGGATAGGCGCTGGTGTTCTAAGAGACAGATCGAGTCAGTAGCCCTCAACACGGAAATCCTTCGCGCGTACATACCTGCCCAGCATAACCTGCTTCGGCAGCGGATGCGTTGCCATATCGATTGTCTCCCTGCTGTTCATACTGATTATAAGACATCGCTTGTTATTCTGCGAAGTCGGAACTCCTACAAAATTGGAGACAAATTGGTTGATGCAGAGATGTGGAGGCTCGAGTGGCGTTATTCATGAACTACACTGATCCTTGGGGTAAAATTTGTATCATAAAACCCTGAAATAATTAGATGAAAATACAAAATAAACATGAACGATTGACAAAGATTGAGCTACTCTGATCTCATTGAGTTGATAGACGCGGGTGGTAGAGTGTCGCTGTCGGAAGTGCAGCTAAACATATATTTCGCTTACCAATAGCATGCATGTCGAGTTATACCAGTCGTCGCCCTGTGATAGTACAATAATCTCCACCGAACCTCAAGGTTTTACATATATGTGCAACTCATTATTTGTGAAGAAGAGATTGTAGCATCCACTAATAACCATGAAATCAAATTATTCTGCGCATCGTTTGCAGCTGGCTCCAATGATAAATGTGCTAATTAGGTAATTGGGGAGTTACGTTACCGTAGATACTGCTGAATGTTTATTTACATTAACGAACATTTTACGTATGAACTGGATCATGCAATACTCTGCTTTAACTATCGATTAAGCATTGGAATCTACCACGAAGAGCTTGCTGATCACGCTGACAACAACGACCAGTGAGCAGTTCATTTAAACAACCACCAAAGTCGAGCGGACAAGTTGAGTCTTCAGATTTAAGCCGTTAGTTATGTTTAACCAATAATTGTTGGTTCAGTCCTGTCAAAGGATGGTCTATTGGCCAGCGACTGTGTGAGCATCAAGATACATGAAGTCTCTGGATGATCATCTTATTGTTGAGTTTTTCTCTTAATTACATGTATTATACATATGTGTGAGAAATTATTATAAATTTCATGCTAAGTTGGTTAATTATCATAATTCACATATTCACATAAAAGTAATGCAGGTAATGTGCGTGTGCGAAACTTAGGGTCCATTCTACGAGACTCAGACCTGATCTAATTACACATAATTACCGACCGTGGTGTCCGCCCTTCAGGATGCAACCACATTTGGGACACATAAACTTCATTTAAAATTTACTAACCGAAATTGGCAGTCGATCTGCATTTCTCTGTTCTGAATGGGCCTCCCCCCGGTAAGTAATCGCGGAAGTTTTAATTTTCGCAGACCTAGGGCAGAACCTATACCTACCGTACCGTAACGATATTGAATGTAAAAGACGCTAAATTAGTGCGTTATTCATGGGGTATAGCGTATACGCTAACCCATTTAGGCATTAATGATAGAAGATCTATGCTAAACCTTGAACTTTTGTATGGGAAAAATGGTCTGACGTTGACAATGTGAAATTCTAATTTTGGGATTAAAATCTTGTTATACAATTCATCGATTCGATTTATGCAATTCATAAAGATACCGCCAGAAATATCAGTGCTTAGTGTATCCATCTCCCGCTTCATAGACAGCCCTGACTCTGCGCGGCATAGACTCAATAAGTTTCTATAAATCATCCTCATCCACCGCTTGAACCAGGATTCTCTCACGATATTTCGAAGCTCGTCCTGTGATCGTTGCCTCCCTTGACCCAAGTCTGGAAGCTTGAATTGTATGTAATTCTTCATAAAACTCCACACACGTTCAATAGGGTTAAGGTCTGGCGAGTAAGGTGGCCATTCAACGGGAGAGATTTTTCTCTCACCTAACTCAGCAATCGTTAGGGCCGCCTTCTGAGGGGGAGCGCTATCCTGCATTACTTGGAGTTTTGGTCTCACAGAGACCATCCCATGTATGAGAGGAACGATCCTCTCGGTATATGAAGCAGCAGTAATAGTTTGCCACTCTTTCTTCCAAAATAGGCAGGGGCCGTTTTCTCTCCCAATAAAGAGCCCCGAAACATCCATCCAATTCGCTTCCGAATCTTTTCTACGACGCATGTACTATTGTAGACTTCATTTGTCTTTGATAATAATTTTTGGTTACGTTTTGCAACCAAGGGAATTATTAATTGCAGTACTAACCTTCCTGGTGATCCAAAGTCTACTACGGCGACCACCAGTCACCCACGTCTCATCTGTCCAAAGAAACCTCATCTAATCATCCTGTTCCCAGTGGATATGACTGCTACGAAATTCATATCGTTTCATCATGGTTTCCGGAGAAAGAGGAGGCTTTGCGGCAGCGATCTGTCAGGCGTATCCCCGCTACTTCAGTTCCCGTCTAATCACATTTTCGCTCACACCAAAGTGTCTGAAAACAACGTTGGCGAGCTGACAGTAAGACATCTGTCGGTTTTCGGGAGATGAACAAGCAAAAGCTTCTATCTCATCGACTTGAGAAGTGCTAAGAACAGGGGGCCGGCCCGAGGACTTTTTCGGAGAAAGATCAGGATATCTATCGCGTATGAAACTTGTCTATAGCTAAGCCCGATCCTTTGTGATATCTTTCTCCTAGAGTAGCCCTCAATGGCTAAGGTTTTCACCTGCAAATATTTAGTCATGGCGATTTATAATTCCTCTGTAATCGAAAATACCTGGATCCCCTGATCTCGTGTTAAGCGTTACACGTATCATATTAGCGACGTGATGATGGTGGAGTAGTCTGCGATGAACTCATTTTGGCAGGAAATGTAATAATTCAAACTAAATATTAGACAGTGACAGTTGCGCCAGTGAGGGTGAAGTTGGCAGCGTTGGGTTGGGATAATTGTGGAGTATTTTTGAGACGATGGATAACTGTGGGAGAATTATGTCAGTCCTGATACCTGAGGCTTAAAGATTCTTGAGTCTAAAGATTACAGGGATACGTGAAAAAAACGGTCCTTAACGGGTAAGGTTTTTGGACTGTAACGTGACTTATGAACCACTTATGATCAACACTACTACTGGTGGCCCGCATAAATGTCGTTTTGCTTGAGGATATGCAAGTTCATATGCAGGTGAAAATTCTTTTTCCTTGGTCAAAGCATAGAGAGAGGGGAAGGCGAGAAGGTCTGAAAATTCGCTGAGAGCCACTCCCCCCGACTTTGAGATCTGTTTCGCTTCACTTTCATTCATTTTTGACGTCTACTAAATACGTTTTAACTTAACGAAAAATGAGTTTTGTAACTTGAACTTTGTCAAGTGTTAATAACAAACTGCTTAGTTTCATATTTTCCACTCAAAAGTGGATTTTTTCGTCTGTAGCGCCGTCAACAGTGAAATTAGATAGTATAAGGTGATGAATGAAAGTGAAGCAGAACTGATCTCAAAGTCGGGGGGAATGGCTCTCAGCGAATTTTCAGACCTTCTCGCCTTCCCCTCTTTCTGAGCTTTGACCCAAGGAAGAAGAATTTTCACCTGCATATGAACTTGCATATCCTTAAGCAAAACGACATTTATGCGGGCCATCAGTAGTAATAGCCCAGCATAAATTGCAACGGTCTCGTGCACAAATTTATTTATAAAGAATCCAATTCTTATGAAGAGTAATGACTAAAAATCTTTAAACGCATAAAACGCCCAAGGGCGAAAAATACTGCAAAATCACAACACGTATTTCAAACTTAGTCACACTTTTTCAAAAATATATTCAACAGACATCACAGATTGCCATTTGACGAAAATTACAAAGTAAAATATAAATTTGTTAGGAAGTACTAATTATTATTACTATATTATTTGTAAAGTATTTATATGAATGAACCGATTTTAATTCATTAATTCTTTAGATATTTGTAATTTCCTGCCCAAGTAGGCGCACTTGTATGCCTCCTTTTATCCCAATCAATATCATCCAATACTGAAAGGAGCCTGGCAGTTTGTTTGGACAGACTTTGCGCAAATCTATTATTGCCAATTGAATGCTGCTCGGTGATGCTAGGTGAAGCAGTGTTCTCATGAATTGGTCGAGAATCTGAACCATTTTTCCCGGTACTCCAGGCGTAGAATTTTCTACAGATTTCTCTATAAAAAGGTATGCCGAGGGCGCTCCAGTTCCATCGAATTCGGCAAGCACTGCAAAAAGGTCGCTACCAGCACTATTTGTTCCATAAGTAGCGTCGATTGCTAGTTCCTTAGTCCGCAGGGCGAGGGTGGAAATTGATGCATTTATATAAAATGCCAATCCACGATAATTAGCGACAGCGAATTCCAGGTGTAAAAACTCCTCGCTTTTCTCCTCAAATAGAAGCTTAGATGATTCAAACTGATTGTCATTACGTTTCCAATGTCTGGTATTCGCTTTCTGCCACAAATATACTATTTGTGGCTGAAGAGCAACCTCGTATCCAGTCACTTTCATTTCCTAAACAATCTGATAGATCTGAGAGGGTGACTTTTTGAGACACTCACTCTCTATTATATCCTTTATCTCATCGGACAAATGAATGTCTTCATATGAGACGTGGTATTTGTGGCACAAACTCTGACTCAATTTTGGATGACGAAAAGAAGGCAGTAAGCTTAACTTACCACCGCGTGCAAATCGCTCTATTTGGCTTCTGTCTCTTGTGATTTCTGTCGAGATTTCATGGCCAAATTTGTCAATATCTTGAGCACAATAGAATGAGTAGCGAAGATATTGGCATTGGTATATCTTTTTCGGTATCGAAAACCACCATTATGCCAGACGATTTCAAGGAGAATTTCCATGGCTCTATCTAGGTCAGCTTTTTCGAAGGTTCCATCTGTTGATCTTTCAGGTTGTGGCCCGAAAGAAACAGGTAATTCGTCCATATCAAAAATGTAGCTAGTATTAAGTTGATTATTTTGAGACTTAAATAAAGTCAGCTAAGATCAAAAGATATCACTGCGCGGATAAACGTGAGAATGGAGCTTATACCGGTCGGTTCCAGTCTTTGATTTCGAATAAAAATACGTTTCAAAAAGTACTGCTTGGCTGTTTTTGCTTTAATCTTGTATGTCTGGAGCAAGTTTGCAACGGAATACCCTGTTGATTCGTACGGAACTCTTCTGAAGGGCGTAGACAACCACAGTTCGTACAAAATTTGGAGCTCTCCATTATCAGGACAGTATACAATTTGATACCTAGTGAACGCATAAGTGAGAGAGCCAAGTTACAATAAGGATACTTACAGTTAGAGACAATACTTGAGGATAAGTACAATTAAAAAAGCTCGAATATGCAGACTATATGCAATTGGAGGAATTCACTGAAGACGCGTCGAGATACGAAATTTTATGCCAGGTCAAATAAAGAATGAGAAATAATTCATTTATTAGATCAAAGTTATGAAAGTGGGAATAAAAAAGTAATAAAGTAATACCGAATTATAAAAGTTGTGAAGAAGAATAAAGCTAAAACATAGTCACGTCACAGTCAAAAAACCTTACCCGTTAAGATTCGTACGTGGAAAATACCCCTTCGTAGACCCGCTTCTAATCCCTGAAGCGAGAATCCCCTGCGTGCACACACTTTGTATCCAATATTGTCGCGGCACGGTACCACAGTTAATTGTTATCGTCGTATAACTATTGATTAACTGCTATGGCTAGAGCGTACAAGGGCACTACAACGGCCGTAAACGAGCATTTCAAAACCCCATTCAGACGCTAAGGTTCCAAAAAAAGCATCGCAAAATATACTGGTGATAATTATTGGTGAAATCCCTGACATTTGGGATCTTTTTTATAACTGGCTCTCGCAAGCATAGTTTGAAAATTATAAACCTCAAAGCTAAAAAGATGGATTTGTCGGGCTGGATGGCAGAAAAAAAAATGTATGAGCAAAAGTCCCGAACACTTTTGCTTATTGATGGCGAGATGATGCTTACAAAACTTTGACTGTTTGTGCGTTGAATGCCTCACTTGTGGCGAGGTCAGGCGAGAAGAGCTATCTGTGGTGTCGGGCGTCAAATGGCCTACCCGACCCCTGCTAAAACTCAAAGTCTTGTGAATATTATCTGGCCATCAGCACGTAGCAATACTACAAGACTTTCTCCCAGCTGCATATATGCTTTTTCTGTAAGCCCTTGCAACATAGGCTGTCAAAATCCATCTCTAAAGATTTGAAATTTACAGTTTTCAAACTACTACAGTAAAAACCCGTTAACGCTATCCCCTATAAGGCAATATCCTAGTTAAGGCTATAACACTTCCTCAATCTCACAAATTTAGCAGTGAACCTCTGAACTCCCGATATCAGTTGAAAATGTGAAATTATTGGGCTATAGAGGTGGAATTTCATATCAGGAATATACCCATATATGTAGTATACAGGGTGTAAATTGCAAATAAATACTGTTTTTCGTAGAATGGACGCCGGTAATGTACATGTACAGTCTTGCAACATGTATTGTAATTTGGCTAGCAACGCCCTAGCAACCAGGTATTTT
>JAKRRZ010001559.1:0-10738 GCA_022627015.2 Podosphaera aphanis
AGAATACAAGTAGACCTAAATGAAAGGTTTGCCAACATAGATAGTATCAAGAGTGCGATAGACGAAACTGCTGCTGTAGAAGCTCGGCGCTCCTCATCTACTATAGAGCGAGCCGTAAAAATCACCCTGAGGGTAGAGGCGATTCCCAACTTCAGTTCAATGTATAATGAATGGCAATTAGAGTAGAAGTTTTAGAAATAAAATAGATTTTTCTACGTGGGGACATTTTGGTGGGGTGCGCGAGAACCCTATGTGCGCGAGAACTATATAGCCGAGCTTATACAAGAAACTTTCTCTGGAGTTGCTAAGACGCGTGAATTTGTTTTGATTGTTTGTTATTACTTTCTCTCGCAAGGGTCTTGAATTTACTAGTGTCTTTGAGGGCCCGCAAAAATACAGGGGTTCGACATGGGTACATCAATGTAATTTTATGATGTAAACTATCTGTAATTTCGCGTCTGTATCGATTTCAAGCTTTCAACACACGATTATCTCAGTCAATTACTTGTACTTAAATTACATTCATCACAACATTTCGTTGACAAACAATCCAGCCATTCCTTGTCCGGTGCCAATACACATACTCGTCAGCAATATCCTCTTTTTCTGCCTTCTTGCTTCGCTCAACCCAGTGACAATCTGTCTTGCACCTGTTGCGCCGAGAGGATGTCCCAATGCTATGGCCCCACCACGAGGATTCATTTTGTCGTCGGGGATTGCAAGTTTTTCTTTACAGTAGACAGCCATTGAGGCGAAAGCCTCATTGATTTCAATGATGTCACAATCGTCTATACTTATGTTGTACTTGGCCAGAAGTTTTGGAATGGCAACAGATGGACCTATTCCCATGATACGAGGTGCAACACCGGCAACTGTGGAGCCAACGAACTTTGCGAGAATAGGTTGACCAAGCTCAATAGCACGGGAGCGTCGCATCATTAATACAGCAGCCGCTAGAATCGTGAGAAATGAACATATGAGAGAAAGGAAAAATACATACCACCATCTGTTACTTGAGAAGAGTTTCCACCAGTAGAGCGATCGCCAAATGCTGGGAATGCAGGTCTAACCTTGCTTAGTCCTTCATATGTCGTTCCCCATCTAGGTCCTTCGTCTTGGGTCAACGTGATCTTTTGAAACTCTCCTGTCTCTGGATTCTTAACTTCAGTTGTGATGGGTACAATTTCATCGGAAAACCAGCCCGATCTCTGAGCCATTTCTGCTCGTCGATAGCTTTCAGCAGCATATCTATCCTGGTTCTCGCGACTGATGTTAAAATCTTTAGCGACATTCTCAGATGTTTGACCCATCGGTTGCATGCAATCCGCAGCATCTTGACACTTCAGAACTTCATGATGCCAAGGCTTTGCAAGAGGCTCATTGCCAGCGGACATCATCTCGGCGCCCAGCGCAATACCAATGTCAACACTTCCACATGCGATTTGATTAGCAATATCCTGCGTCGCTTTGAGACCCGAGGAACAGAATCGATTGACTGTAGAAGCGGCAGTGGTAATGGGGAAACCAGCTGCAAGCGCTGCCGCACGAACTTTGTATGCTACATTTACATCACAGACCTAGAGTTGATATTAGTGACGATGTGAGGCATGGCGTTTTCTATCCTTACATTGCCACAGCAGATATCCTCGACTAATTTCGGATCAAGGCTCGACTTTTCAATGACATGCTTGAACAAGGTATATAATAGATAATCGATCTCAGTGTCTTTGAATCCTCCCTTAAAAGACTTTGTCAGTGGAGTGCGGACGGCGAGAGTAATCACCACGTCATTAGCGTTTTTGGAGACGCTGAACTGAATAAGCGTTGTAGAGCATGGAAATAAAATCTGACCTACATAGAATTTAGTCCAGACGAAGCTGGAGTTAAGTGCTTGAAGATAGCGCTGAGCCTTTCACCAGCCATGTTCAAGAATCTTTAGGTGTAACGTGGAAGCTCCAAATAGTGGAAGATAAATTCGTAATATTTAAGCTACAAGTCGTACATGTAAGAATGATACTGAGAGGCTGAACACATGTGGTTGATGCCCCTCCCATTACGAGTTGAAAGAAAGCTCAGCATGAATGACATCTTGTGATTGAACAATGTCAAAGCTCCTAGCCCAGAGCGCCCAGTCGCTAAACCTGATTGATTACAGTCGGTAATTATCCAAAACAAGCAAGAAAAAGTGGTTGACCAAGTACACTGAAAATTCGTGGATAAACTACCATTTTTGTTAAATCAGCACCTTCCACATGGTGAAATTGGCTTTAGGTGGTTAGAGGCATACACGTAATAAAGACTTAGTTGCCTGCATCGGATATCGATCGTACTAAATTTCAGTTGAGCCACTTGCACATAAAATCCATCATCTGATCACAGGTCACACGACGCGCAAACGTCACCTTCATTTTATAAAGAATTCCCAAGGCATAGTAACGTCATTATCTCATGAAACAGCTAACTCATTGGGATACCTCTAGCCTCAAGCTACCACTGTCAATGAAGCTCGACGACACGATCCAATACACCGACGGCATTATTTTCTATCTACAAAAGAGAATATTTGCAACATGCCATTCCTAAAACACGTTTAAGACAACGCCGTAAGAAGATTTTCGCATGAAGTCTGGTGCGCACAGCAAACCCCCTCGCATTTGGTCGAAAAAAAATATTCAAAAGAATGTCATCGACGAAGCTGCGTGGTCTCGCAGGATATCCACGTCTTGTCAAGTTTCACCAGATATCATCATAGTAACAGTGAACTGAGCCATCAGCGTGTGTTGGACAATATTATCCAGCAAGTATGTCGGCGTTTTCGGATGCTCGATGGTAAATCTTGAGTCGCTAAGGGGCTGAACTAGTACAGCCCTTTCCAGGCGCGGTGATGTCAAAGGTATAAGCTTCGACAGCGAAGTAAATAAGAGAATCAGTGTTCCTTGAAACTTGATTAATTTTTCCTTGCTGCGCAAAGAGTACCGCTTCCTTGTAGCCATGTGAATAATGTTCAATGAAATTTTCACCAATGACATGGAAAAGGCGATGAATCAAGTCTGCTCCCCAAAATTGACTCAATTTACTCGTGGCAACGTCGAAGCCATTCCCACATAAAGCTTGTAGCGGTAGTCGTGTGAGGAACGAAGGCTCGCAAATCACAGTTTCGGAGGAGGCATTATTACCGCGCCAGTGACCGGCCCATTCTATAACCCAAGATGGTCAGTCGATTAGTTACAAGGCAAGAGTTCTTGACGTACGTTTATTTGTCTCGCACTTCTTATCCGGATCATCACAGCGAAAGACGATCCCGTCGCGGTTAGCGCTAGCAATTTTGTCATACCATCCGGTTACCTGCCCTGTCGGTGCTCCGCCAAAATATTTTTGGTAAATCGGCGACTTGAGTCCTTGAACAAGTACTTGATCTAGTCAGTTCAAGAAGTTAAGCTCTATATCTGGATCTACACACTATGTTCTCTTGCATGTTGAGCTAGCTTCACGGCGTCCTCTAGACCTTGTTGTAGCACTAATGATCTAAGTTTATCGCAGGAACTGTGAATAGTGAAATCGCTGACATATCCGGCAGACCAGTCATAGGGAGCTGTGGATTTTTGTTCCACAGCTGATGGTAAAATAGGGCTGGTTGAATGGGGCACCGCAAGTACAACGAGTGCCTGAGTAGTTAGGGCCAGAAGTGTGGTAGAAAGCATTTTTTACTGCTGATCTTAATGTCGAAGTGGGAAAGCGGGTGTTACTCGAATATATAGGAAGAGGCCCACCCGTTGCTTGACCAGTTTCTCCTCTTTCCTTATAGAGCAAACTATTTTAGATGAGGAGCGATTCCTAAAAGTCCATACAGGTTCTAATATGAGAGAACCGACTTAAATTAAAATTGGACCAGATTATAAGGGCCCTTAAGAGTGAAGGCGACATCTACTACTAGGGAAGGTTTATGTGGGGAATGGAAAGAGAGCCAGTCAACTTGTGGAGCATCCAGTACTTCGAGTAGTTTGACATTCCTCGGCGTGTGCACTCGCTCAAAGATACTGGAACATCAATCCCATTTAGTGGTCTCTATATTCAGACTATTTTGCGTGCAGCAGTTCGTTGTCGGGATGGAAAATCACGCTGGAACGACGGCCCACTGCGGAGATTAGATGTACTCGCTACTTGTGAGGCCATTAAATCCTTCTTCCACGGGCTAGTCGCTCGTGTATTTGGCGTTTAAGATGAGCCATCGTCGCGAGATGAACAATGTCGTAAATTGCCAAAACGGTTATGCTTTACTCATGGCCTGGTTGCAAGCTCGAGCCGAGATGTCTGTGCTAATGTTGCTTGAAATTTACTCCACAAACTACTCTTTGTAGTACTAGTAATACCGGCGCTAACTAACTAGATCCTAAAGGTCTGGGTAGATATTATAACGATCCTCACTTACTTTGCGGACTGCATCTCAGATGACAATACTTGATCAACTCCATACCTCAAGCGTACCCGTTCCTCGCACTCCGACGGATCCATGGCGGATTTTGAATCTCACATATGTAATTAGATGCTATACATACTTGTATGCCATTCAGTTGATTCTCCATATCCCTATGGTGCCATCGGACTAGACGCACAAGTTATCTGCCGAGGGCTCGAATTTTTTGGCAAAAATGATCCGTGCTCAGATCCACTTCTAGGCGAGAACGTGCACAGGCCACACCTTGGGGGCTGAGTGATATCGTAATAAAAGCACGCAACCCTTTTTTTGCCGCATTAAATGTCCCCCTTCACTGTGGAACAGGAACATTTCAGCAAGCTGATATCGCTATAACAGGTACACTCTCTCACCACCACAACGATATCGTCATAGTGTATACAAATAATCTTATGGTGCATGGATCTTATAGGTTTTGGTCAATAAATCGTTATACAGGATTAACATACCCCTGTTTATATCGTTGTACGGATCGGTCCGTACAAAGGATCGCAAAAAATTTAGGGTCAATTTTGCGACCCGCCATACAAAGTATGCTATTTTCAAACAGGCTCAGTTTCTTCTACGCCCATTATAATCAAAATCCACGAGATAAGTTTTGTAGCTGAGCTTCTTGCACATAAAACTGGTATTGTGAATTTTGATCTCAATGAGCCTGGAAAAGACTGAGCCTGTTGGCGTACGAGGCAATTTGCATGTGCGTCTAGTCCGATGGCACCATATTTCGAAGTAATTAGCCTGAGTCTTGGCACTATAACAGCTAAAACCTCAAGTTCACCGGGAAATGGAAGGTAATTAGACTACAGAGAATTAGGCTGTCCAGGTCAGTCCGATGATGATTTCCCGCTCCGAAGGTCTGTCCGTATCCCGCCCTCACAACCGAGTAATGCTTCGAACCCCGAGGCTGTCTCATGGTAAAACGTGAAGAAAAGGAAAGCAGTTAGTTGAGTGTCCGACTTCCGTTTCATTGCCGGCAAACATTGTCACGAAAGAGCTCGGAGTAGTTCATGCACGTTGTCGCATGGCGGCAACTTTCAGACGTAATTACACGAATATCTCATGATACGAATATCACCTCCAGGCGCAGCGGCGCCCGTGATCAACCTCTCGGCGTGAAGACAGCCCAGCTCGGTCGCGGCTTTCGCTTTAGGGCCTCGACTCTGTGTCCTTGCCACGATTGGATGAGGATTCTCTCTGGCAAACTGAAATTCGGCGGCGCTAAGGAACTCGAAGTCAACCTTGGATCGGGTGAGTCCGCGGCCGTATTTGTCTTGTTCTCATCGGCACCTCATTTACATGGGGGCGCTGAATTATTAACAAAATTCGAATTTTGCCCCTGTTTTTTCGTTTTGTTTTTGTTTGCCCAGTTGCATGAATGGTAAAAGAATGAGAATCCTATACAAGCGTCACGTGAGGAACAGAGCGTAGGTAAAGTTGAAAAGATCAAGATTATTATCATACAAGATGGTAATTCAATAGTTCTAGAGTTTCTCGGACTATGTGTGTAGATTAGTTTGATGGTAGTAGACGACTAGATATGTCTGGAAGTCTTAGGCTTTGCAGGCACGCCAAATTCCCTTTTGGAGGCACGAGGCCGGGATAAGTCCTGGGAGCCTGCTTGGCGTTAATCGGTTATAAATAAATAAATAAATAAATAAATAAATAAATACAAGATGGTAATGCCTGCTCTGGACATGGTGATTTTACAGAATATCACCGACGATTCAACCATTACCGATGCCGATCTCTACTGCTCCTGCGGCCAGGATAAGTCACCAGAACAACCGTTTTTTGTCAAATTTTTAGTCGAAGTAGTGGGCGCCCTAGAAACCCTACCAGACAAAACCAGTCAGATATTGTGAAATGGTCTCTTGGCACGACTGAGGACGCAAAAGTATTTCACAAACGGATCACAGATCAGCGCATCTACGACTGAACCTGCCGCTAACCCGCACTCACTCGCTACGATTCAAATGTTTATACTTTACTTGGCGGCTCTGTATCAACGTCTCCCCCGTCGCGTTGCCGGCATGGGGCATAGATCAGGGCATGGAAAGGGCATGCCCCTGCCCAGTCCGGTCTCAGATTTTGTGATTGGCATGCCTCAAAGACTCTCTTCACTGGCGTCTTCAACTATTTCCCCATCTCAATGATGACACCCGCCCTATCAACAGCTTCAGCGACACCACAAATGGATCCGAAAGACGTAGAAAAGGGCGAGGAAGAAAAATAATTAGAGCTTACATGGGAAGAAGCGCCTAAATTCCGCAAGGTACAATGGATGTACCTTCTTCGTAATAAACCAGATGGAAAAGCTAGAGCACGAGCCAAATGCAAGTTCTCTGATGATATTCTCAATGCGCGTATAAACACTTTACAGATGCATATCGAGAAGTGTTTTTGTATACCTCCCTCAACGAGAGTAGAAAACTTCAGATTATGCATGCCAGTTAAAAACACAGGAAATAGAAGATCACTCCCAGCCCCAACTCAGTCAAGAGCAGAGCCAGCATACGTCACAAGGTTGTCATAGCTATTAGGCTCAATACAAAATGATTAAAAAAACGTATACATCAAAAGATCCCAAGGAGAGGTCGGATGGTGTAGTGGTATACCATCCAGGCCGGTCTTCCAAGTAGGGTTTGGGTAGCCTAAACATCTTCTCCACTTTAGACAGATGATCGCTGGCTCACCTCCAGCAGACTATACCTTACAACGTCCCTTGATGCGCCAGGAAAAATCCATTGAGTCTGTGCTTCTCACGTGACTCTACCAAACGAATAATGAAAATTTGTTACTGGAGCTGTATATGGAAGCAGAAAACTGCTTGACTATATCCTCGGATATCAGGGAGAGAATAATTTTACGGAAGCTACTTGATGGTGGGAGAAACTAATATTATATTAAGAACAATTATTTTTATGTTAAAGTCAAATTTATCAATCGAAAAGGTATGATGTTAAATGGGAAAAGTAAACTTAACTTTAGTAGTTTTGGTAAATAATTTGGAATTGATCAAAGGTTACACAGAAAATTGATTAAAACTCGAACTAAAATTCAGAAATTATCTATCCTACTTTCAATTCTTACTTATGAAAATACTAGAGCTTGGTTAACTCCTCAGGCACTAGCGAGCCCAGCTTAATTTTACACGGCTCACGCAATTGTAGTATGAATAGTAAAATATTAGAAGACCTCTATCAGATTGATAATTGAGGGCCACTTCTCGAGTGAGTAGTTTAGTAATTAAACTATAGCGAAACTTAGTAATGGAACAAAACTTTGATTTATTTCTGCTTGTAATAGACTGTTGCAGGATGTGAAGGAACCAAGTTGGTTGTAACGGAATTCGATGTATTGAACTATCTGAGGAAGAAAGGAAATATCTCTGATACTAAAGATTACTTATACTCCTTTCTAACTTCGCTCCTTCCTATGTTATCATGCAGTGCTTTAACTATGCCTCGTCTCATTCCGACTCAGACATCATTTCCTGTCATTTGAGAAGTTGTGCCATTCCCTAACAAACGTCATCTCCCCTTACGTCATTCGCTAAAAATATATAAATGTCACCGACATTAATCTCGCTTAGGTACTCGCCTAAGCCACCACACGGTTAAACCGTAACACAGGATGCTTGTGTCGAGACCATGTTGCTGGCATTGTTCGCTGCCTCCCGATTCGTTGTATTTCCTCAAGGAGAATTTTATCATTAGCAAAATCCGTTTTACCATTGAAATACACTTCAACAAACTTAGTGTTATCAATTGATTTTTGTTGTTTTAAAATTTCAAGAATAGCAGTCCTCACAGCTATCTGACTATCCATCTCAAGATGTGAAGCCCTGTCATTAACGCTGGGAATTTCATCTTCCAGATTAGCAAGATCATTTTCAGAAAACTCGGTTTCAGATCCAGTTTCGTTATCTGAGTCAGGCTCATGGTCATTATCAGATGGAATTTCTATTGTGGAAGGACGGTGTTCTGGACGGAGAGTGAGCTGCTCATGAACCCAGAAAGGGCTTTCTCTCTGTCGTTCGATTTCCGAGAAAAGCTTAGGCCGATCTGTTATTGTTTCATAACAAAACTTGATGTGCTTGTAAACCAAGAATCGACTCAAAAGAAATCCTGGGCACGCGCATGTCCATTTGATTGGATTTGTGTGGTATTTCAATAAGTCTTGGTTCACAACTAAATCCAGAAGATCGTCCCAATTTTTCTTGAAGGTTTTCCTCCAAGCGGCGACAGCTTTGCGATGATTCTTGCTTCTGATAGCATTCATTTTATCAACCGCTTGTGGAATTACAAGAGAGGTAAGAATTGAGACAATCAAGTCGACTGGTGTGACCCTATTACAACCACGGTTACTTCGAGATTTGAATGGGGTTGAACGCGTCTATATCCTCACAGGCTGGCTCCACTCATTTATCTCAAATATAAATTCGTCCCACTGATCCTTCTCAGGCTCAGGAAGAGCGCGTTTCTTGCCGTGCTTAAAACATGTCTTCATCCGCTTGCCCTGTTTATTGATTTGAAAATCACTTATTGGACGCTTATAATAGCATCTGCTACAAAATTGCTTGGTTTGAGACTCCATTTCGAAATCAAGATTTCGAAAGATGTGTGAAAAGCAGATATTAAGATGTTTGTAGATTATAGATAGAAAGATAACGTGTTTTGGGAAGCAGCAAAAATGTAAATAGATTATGAAGAAAAGATTGGGATCTAAGTTACAAAATAAAAAACATGACACAGTATCATGTGAGAAGCACAGACTCGATGGATTTTTCCAGGCGCATTAACGAACCATATACCAAACTGAGGGAAGCTACGATGATGATTGTGGTATGTCTGGATAACTCAAGGTTTGTTTGAGAGGTTTCCCTTGAGTGAGTTTCACGGATGGTATAGTTCGGTAGGTGTGAAGAAAAAGCCGCCTGCCACAACAGTAGTGATTCTAGCAAATGATATCCGAGGCATGATGTTCATCATGTCACGCCCCTTTAGTGACTGTCAGAAGGTAAATACTTGAGCTGGAGCGTGACGTGAAGCGTGACGTGAAGCAATACGCAAAGGTACCTGATGAAGAGGATATATTATAACAAGACTCAAATCTGAGTATCCTACAATTTAAAGACAATTCTCCTATATATACACCAGACGCCACGATACCTGAGGCTTTTCCTGCCATAAACCAACTCCAGCAGAAACGACTCGAATACTGTAGAATACAATAGAATCATGGAAACAACTAGAAGTAATAACGGGATATAAGGAAGCAAGCATGGGGTATCAATTAGGATCATTAGCGCTGGCAGGGATCTTATGTGAGGTCGAAGTTTACGAAATAGCATAACTTCGAACCCTGTTTGTGACACATCACAGATAAATAATTGAGGGAGTAAGATAATAAATTGACTAGGCACTCTAGGCCCCGAAGATGACAATATGATCGCACTGAACTGGCGATACTAGAATAACAGGTCTAGACACTATGGTCCTAAAAACGATGTCCCCAATTCCGAGGTCCCAGATCTCTATGTATATCTTTCCCAGCGTCGTCCCTTGAGTTCCAGACTCTTGTCTACATTGGTCTGTTCCATAACGCGTCTCTGGTTAGTTCCGCCAAGTTTGCTGCGAAACTCCCTTCGTCCCTCGGTTCCTGCCCGAGTCTGATATCTGCTACTTGTCTCGCTTGATACTTTGATCTATTTTATGCGACTGACCTTTGTTCTCTGTGACACAAACGTTGCCTTCGCGTTTGGCCCATTTACTATCACGACTACTACTGCTGGCCCGCATAAAGGTCGAATTGCTTGAGGATATGCAAGTCTATATGCAGGTGAAAATTCTTTTCCTTCCTTGGTCAAAGCACAGAGAGAGGGGAAGGAGAGAAGGTCTGAAATTTCGCTGAAAGCCATTCCCCCCGACTTGAAGATTAGTTCCGCTTCACTTTCATTCATCACCTAATACTATCTATTTTTTTTTTTTTTAAATCATTCTTGTGTATGCAGCCTGAAGCTATGACACGTATGATTACGGAAGGTGTGTTTCTCAAAGAATGACTCATTTTGACGTTCTGGAACACTCATACTTAGATTTCATCTGCAGATACCACTACGAGGATAACGTCTTGCGTGTCACGGTTCGAGTATTGATGCGTGGGCAATCATATAAGCAAAGGTAGTTTATAATTTTCTCTGCCTATTTACATAGGATCTATAGGCTAGTTATATACTTGATACATACTTTCTAGAATGTTCGT
>JAKRRZ010001560.1:0-10729 GCA_022627015.2 Podosphaera aphanis
GTATAACCTGAAACGCCAAGTTATAATAACTCCTAGTCCAAGCAAGATATACGAGATCTTGTTGGGAACCTAGACGAAATGGAGAACTAGAGGTTCCGAAACACAACGTGTCTACATTTCCAACAGTTTCTCTTCCCGTCTACGCACGCTTGGTCTATGATGTAACTCATCTCATTTGTAGTGATAGTGAATCGTGCCGGCAAGCCCTATGACAGATATTCTTACCATTCTCACCTCTTTTCTCGAGGAGTGTTGCGGTCTTTTCCCCCCAACATCCTAGATCTCCCTGTCTCCAAGTTTATCCCTTCCCTCGAAACATCTCTCTACTCTTCGAATTACTTCAGGCCCATGCCAGGGCACGCGAATACCCAGAATAAAGCCTCGCTTCGAGGACTCACATCAGCGATGAAAAGCCATTTG
The DNA here is from genome assembly GCA_022627015.2 of Podosphaera aphanis. Lineage (NCBI taxonomy): Eukaryota > Fungi > Ascomycota > Leotiomycetes > Helotiales > Erysiphaceae > Podosphaera > Podosphaera aphanis. The sequence goes on from JAKRRZ010001560.1 coordinate 421, forward strand.
CTTTCGGACTAACGTTTTTATTTTTTGTTTTGGCAGCGTCGTTAACTTCAGTTAACAGCTAAAATTGAGCATGACTTATCAGGAATTGAATAACATGATATTTTATTTCTAGCATTCAACAAGGTAGGAAACGGGCCCTTGGATGACAAATTAATGAAATTTAAGAGCTTTTCATCTCGTTGTCTTATATCGTTCGCTGTCCTAAAAGGCATCGACATCTCCAAAGCTTTTAGGTGAGCTAACAAACGAACTCCAAATACTACTTAAATCCGAGGGCTTAAAATATCGGCTATTTATTGAATCAAGCAAAACTCGGTAGTATCCTGTTGAGTTTCGAGTCCCGATGTAATATATGTAGCGAAATCTTTCCGAGCAATATGGACTATTTCATAATAATTTTTCTTCCTTGAGGCGTTCCTCTTCAGCTATCCCTTTAGCATATTTTATTCTCTGGCGTTCTTCATACAAATCGCGACTCTTGAGGATTCGTTGCACAATTTGACCAGCATTTACATCCGAAAACTTGTGGGGTGCTATTTCACGATAAATTCCTAATTCCTTAGGAGTTAAATATGGGTCGTAGGTGAGCGGCATGAAACTAGTCGGGCCATGATAAACTGCATTTGGTATGCCCCAAGGTGCGGAACTGAGGTATTCAAGAGTCGGGGTAAAAGGCGCACCAAATGTAACAGAATTGATGTACTAAGACGATTAGTTAAGTTCAGGAGAGTAAAAATGTAGCAATAACTTACTTTACATTGTAAGACGCAAAGTCCACGCTCTAAAATGTTCATTATAGGATAATTTACTCCTTTCCAATGATTGATGACCTCGTCATTGTGAATACCTGCAACGACGAAAGCCGGGCCGTAGTTAGATCCTTTGCGGGTGCGTTCGTCAGTTGCCTCGTCACTGTACCAGCCAGATTCTTCACCAATTTTCTCTTCAGCTTTAATGACTTGCTTGAGAAATTCAATGTGACCTGATGAAAATAAATCAAACCCTCCATCGACATAAACAACTCTCTGACCAGGTTTTGGATCTAAGCCTTTTACGAGGCAGGAGAATTTCCCGCCCGCTTTAGGTGTAAAATTTTCTTTTTCTCCATTGGCATTCGTCCAGAGCCATACGGCTGGACCGGTATTTGTTCCAGACTCATCAGTGGCATATGCTTGTATAAGTGCTCTGATGCTCGAAGCTGCCATCTTGTTTTCCTCTTCTGTACCAAACCCCTCCTTGCCATCAAGAAATAGGGTTAGTGACTTGATAAAATGTGTACGAGTGCAAAGTAACATCCTCCCGACCAAATCAGTCGTTGAAATGCTGGGAGTTCTTTTAACAACCTTAAATCGACCTGCGGCTTTGACATAGCGATAACAATCTTCACCATTGCTATCTGAAGTTATATCATCTCCATGCACTACGTATTTGCACCCGTAATGAGAGATCCACGGGAGCGACGTAACATATGGCGCGTGTGTGACTGAGCGGGTCACCCATCTGCAAGCATCAACAGCAGAAGTTCTTGCGCACTAGAGTCAACACATATTTACCGTGATTACTAGATTTGAGTTTACCGTTCTTCCAACGTCATTACCGTTGGGCCTTTGTTTTCTAATATCGATTCATCAGAATGAATGCCGACATAGAGCTCAGTGCCTAAACGTCTAGCTTGAAGCATAGCATGCGCATGGCCATGCTTAAAAAATAATTAGTTATGAAATCTCCAAAGCCATTAATGCATGCTTACATGAAAAAAGTCCCAACAGCCATCTACCCAAATTCTTCCGTCAAGAATCTGGGAGGCTGGTTCACCAGGAGGATTGTTTTCATGGGATTCGTTATGCATTATTACTCTATTAGCGGTCAAAGAAGATAATTACGATTGTCGCTTGGAGATTTACAGTCGAATGAGGCAGTCGTCTCAGAGGCGAGGGATTTGAAGGGGATGCGGCCGCAGCCAAGTGTTACTCGAGATCATGTACTGCGCCGACCGTCCGGTATTGTCAGTTCCAATCGCGATTTGCGTCGGCGCCTCTCTTCCACAGGGGTGGTAATTATGCGCCGCTTATTCGTTGAGAACTCATGTAGGTATGTAGGCAGAATAGAGACGGATTCGTGCCGCTGCCAATGGCAAACCATCTTGATCCTAAATCCTCATCTATTCCTTTTCCCGTAGGCCCCCAATTCTCAGGAAGATTGAAGTCCCCACAAGATGATTACTTTAAATATCAGTCGCAAGCCAGTTCTTCACATCAGCGCAAAGCTCAACTTCAATTTGCTGTGATGAATCTCAATCCTATCTTTTGGTCGCAATCATAGAACTCGCCACCAGATCTGCGCTCTGAAGGATATAGGCTTGGGTATCGTGCAAGTCTAAGGAAACCCCTGAGTATCAGAAACCGCGTATCCTGATGGGACTTAAGTATGCATTTTCATCAGAAGGCATTGTATGTGTCAAAAGATGGGTATTGCGAAAATGTCGGAGCGCGTTTAAGTAGCGAAAATGTTCGTGGCCATCCGGCGATCAGGGTGAGGAGGATCTCCGCCATGAGCCACAAGACAACTTCGAGGTTAAAATATTCTGCTTCTACGTTTCGGAAGCGGAAAACACGAAATGATTTAGAGGGACAGCGCCCGCCGTCGGAAACTAACATTTCCCTTAGCTTCTCCAGATCCATTTTTGTGTCATCATCTGTTCCACGCTCGGTACTTAGATTTTCTTCCCACCCTTCCTCAGGACCGTACGGGAAAATGCTCCAAGCAAGACCGGGAACCGGCTACCAGTCCTCAGTGTCAACACAGCCGCAGAGCCCATCGTTAGAAAATATTACATTCCAACATTTACAAGAAACAGCGTCGAAAAGAATATCAACATTAGGATACTTGCGAAAAGCGTAAGTCTCTGTTTGGTCTGTTCAACATACACATTGAGTTAGCAACAACTAACCCAACTTCAGACACGAGGGGCGCGTATATTGGTTTAATACGCTACTCTTGACCAAGTCTGACATACAACGTATAACCAACTCAGATACTCGAAAGATTGCCCGACGAGCAACGAATCTTATCTTATTAGGCCTATCTCTCCCGACAATTATAGATTTATATTCATCAAATCCAATGGACTTTTTGAAGACCCTCAATGCCCTTTTATCGGAATTTGAATCATTTCAACAATTTCATCCCCCCGAAGGAAGCTTCTCTTCTTCTCTATCTAGAGGTCGCTTTCCTCAAATGTTCAGGCGAGCCACAGCTGCAAGCAGTAAAGGAAGGCGGACGAGTTCTGCAACAGACCTTGGTCACTCAGTAGGAAATGATGGGGACTCAAAATCAGCAAACGGTGTCGGAAACTTAGGGAGTCCCAACGCTTCGACATCTTTTCCAGGAAGTGAGAATGATCTTCTTCCTGGCGAAGAATATACCTACTTATTGACTCCGTCACTACCTTTTGACCCTGATATTCACGAGACTTTTGCGACCCTTTGCGATGTCCTTATCGATTGTTATACGAAATTCATGAACCTTATTTCCTCGCCGAAAGAAACAAATCCCATGATTGCCGAATTATTCACCAAGGCCGACGCTCGAATAAAAAAATTAATAATTCAAAATGTGGTCAAGGAGATGGAAGACACCAGCAGGACTGGTGTGAGAAATGAAGTTGCTGGTATAAGCAAAGTCGTACTCGGCGGGTTAATGTAAAAAATTAATGGAGCTTGACTCCTCAATCTCAGTCCTCACATACGAAGCTGACGATATGATAATGGCCTCGACAGCCACTCAGAAGATATATCCGAGGTCCCAGCAACCATTTTTAGTCTGAGACTCGCCCGACATGGTCAACTACTTTTTACTATGACATTTTACCATATTTAAGGCGTTGGGGAATAATGGGATAAAGCGCTTCGCAAGGTAAAGCGTTTGGGAACAGTAGAATATTGGATTCAAGCCAAGAATATCCAACAAATTTTAGTATTTTGGCAATAGCGCTCATGGTGGGGAAGAAGAATCAAGTTTTAAAATGAAGCTGAAACAACTTGATCTATTGTAATCTATATTATGACTAATGAGTAATGAACTCAACTTGAAACATTAAACAACCTTGATTTCATAAAAAAGTGTCTGGGAAGGAGACGCAACCTAATTTGGAACAAACTTGCTTTGGTTAAAGTCCCTCTCTAGGAACAATTACTCTGTACCTTTCCTCTAAATAGGATTCTCGCAGGGGAAGTAATTAGCTCTACAGTATGCTGCTCATGATAGAGTCTTGCGAATAATAAACGGAGACACTAAAAAATATCACTATGAATAGCTGGATGTCGTGGTTGCAAATCTTACAAGCAATTTTTAGGTATTTGAGTAGCAGTAAGCAATCTTTTATATAATACTAGTGGTAGTAAGTACATGTACTAATAAAATCTTTCTGTGTATGCATAGTCTCCCTTTAAACCAAAATTAGTATCATGATGAGCTCTGCACCTACTAGTAGAGGAGAACATATTTATCCGCCGTCGATCTGAAATGGCCTGGGGCCGCATCTCAAACTAATCGATATTCATGATATAATGCTTTCAACTTCAATCCATCCATTTCACGAGGCTCTTTTGGCTGACACCATCGCCCTGAACTCTTTAGAATCGACCGCTTCATCTCCGGTAGTTCAGCCTGATATAAGTGAGCGTCGACGTCACATTACACGCAATGATATGGTCACTTGTCGATCGCCAGGATTCAAGATGTCAAAATAAAGGTGAAGAAATGGATTGGCGAGTGAAAAGTGAGTTAGAGCTTCACGTTGTAATAAGCATGAAGCTTTTATTATGGACTAATATACATGCACATTTATTTGCACACAAAATGAGATTACTAGAACGTAGATGTACTAGTATATGGGTTACAAAAACGTATTGAAGACGTAATGGTAGTAATTGATGGGTACAAATCTGAAACTGTTGATTAATTACTGGTAAATATCGCATTCCGCCTTTGTCAAATTACAACGTTAGCTGAGGGGTACATAAAGACATTTTACAATTAAAAATTCCTGGTTGGTCTAGCGTATCCACTACCATCCAAAATTTCTATTTAAACGACTGAAATTCTCTCAGACACGCCTTTCTTCTACACATCTCGTTCAAAGAATCGCATTCAAAGCTCACACACAGAAGGATTATCAAAATCTTTCAACTAGCAATAGTTTATCATGCTTTGGGAGAAAGTCCCCGGACAACCTCGTTGAGGACAGCAGAAATGCGCCGTCGTAAAGGAACTCACGGCCTCTTTGTTTCCACACTTCTATTATGATTTCAAATCACCTTTTACTTCACAAACACGCTAGCACAAGGTATATTGTCACAACTAACGAGTTTACCCACAGGACGAAGATACGAGTCCGAGATTCTCCGCAGTCTTGGCCTTACGCTTCTGTAACAGCACTGTGTTGTGGTGAATAATTGGATCACTATGGAGGTCTGGATGATAAGAGAATAAACATTCGTCGAGATTTAAAGATATGCGATTGCTTGCTTGCTATGAGAAACACTCACTCCAATGCAAGTAACTCGATGGGGCTTATTCTTGATGCGAGATGCTCATTATTAGGAACCTACATTTCAAAGAAAGCGAGATTTGGTATCATTAGATTAAGTCTAATCATATGGTCACCATTCCGTGACGTTCTGTCAAAGGAACAAGGTTCAATCAGTTTTCAGATGATGAATACCTAATAGAGTCAAGCACTGAGGTTCAACTGTCTCACGACAGGAAATCCGATGTAGACAAAATTGCGTTATGGTATCTGATGAAGAAACTTCACCCCCAATATGTAGCATCATACTTCCTATCTCTTGCGGCAAATTTTTATGTCTTACGAGACATGATGCATCTTCGATTAGCTTCACTTCTTGGTCTTGTTGAAGTAGCCTTTACTGCAAATTATACTGACTGGGAACCCGGCAATATTCATGTTGACTAGCTCGGCAACTCACGAGAAAATGAAGTTATATTGCACCGATGGATCGTCTCGATAAAAGCTCTCTCCAGATCGATCATCATGCAGCAGGGTTGTATTAACGATTGATAAATAACTCAGTTCATGCAGGAGTTCCTCTGCTCTGGAATGTGATTGTATTAGAGTCGTATATCGCTATTACACGTAATGAAACTATGACAACTAACAAGCTCCCGACTTCGGATCCTCCACCCGAAACGTCGACAACGACGATGTATTGCCTACAAATCTGAACAACATAAGAATAGACTCCTCTTCAGTATCAAAAAAATTGCACCTTTTGGGAGTGGTTGGAGGTGGTGGTGGGGCTGCTGGAAAACTGGTAAATTCAATAAATAATCAACGATTCCGAATAATTGCCGTACAAGATGGCATAGAAAACCGAACTCTTCACCAAGTTAAGTGGGTGGCAGAGTCAAACACTTCACCTTCACCCGGTGCCAGCTGTAAACGCTCGGTATGTTCGCATATCTGGGACAGCCAAGAGGGATCGCAGTCCTTCCCTCCGGGATCCCCATTCATTCACGCGGGTTTCCGTCAACTTCGTCTCATTATCACCATCCCCAGCACCTTTTCTATGAAGAACATCCCCTACTGTCTCAGGGAGGTAGGGCAAAGGACTCTACTGATCAAAATCATCTAAATGGTGGCAACATCACTTCTAATAGGCTGTTGGCACAAGTGGTGAGGTACTAGTTGGGCTTTCTAGGAGCGGTAGGTTTGACTCTGACATGGCTTATATTAGATGACTGCGGCTTCTCGTAGAAAATAAGTACGGGAGGTATGGCTAAGGTTTTCCTACTGAGGGTTTCCCTCGGCCCGCGGCCCGTGGTCCTCGGGTCATGGTGAATACGTTCCTACTCATTCGACCCGATTTAACTAGCTGGCTCAAACGTAGGTATTGGGGAAAGTCGGGCACCGGATGGGCACTGCTGTAGCTTGGAGGATCATGTATTCTAGATATTCTTCATACGTCTTATTTTCCTACGGGATGATGGCCTGGCCCATATCAGACGATAACTAATACACACACACACCAAGTTAAGCGAAGGTTGCACGCAAGATTAAGCCGCACTGTGACGCACCTATTTATTGCATGAAGCTATATTTGGACATTCCATGACATAAACTTGAGGCTTTCCGACGCTCAGTTACGGCACTCTGTTTCGTCTTAAGTACGAAAGTCAATATTTATTCGTTCAGCGACATTTGAAGTATATGTACCCATATTCCGATCCCAATTACTTGACCTACATGTAGAGACGGTTCCATAGTCCAAGAAGATGGTGGCCAAAGGTTATTCTTACAGAGAATGTCCATCTTACGCCCTCCTTCGGAAAAGATCACAAGAAATCGGAAACTCACGTCATTGGTTAAGGGGCCTCGACTTGTCTCAAGGATAAGTAACTATAAAAGTGATGAACTCTAATTACCTACATGTACACCATGGCCATGAACAAAACTTCGCTCAAGCCGTAGCGACATTTGGCCTTACGACAGGGAAGTATGCTGTTTCACTTTAAAGACTCTCCTTCATGAACCAGCCTCAGAGATATTTATAAAAACGGTTTCTTGCTAAAGAGTTAGAGTCCTTATACTTCCTTAAATTCCCAGTATTTCTTTATTCTGATTTAATGCGTTATGTCTGTGATCTAACGTCCTCGCGCTCAGGTACGGAGCGACTGTTTTTACTTCTATTTGCTTGAATTGACCACCTACTCAGGAGCCAGCCATCTTAGCCTTGATTCATGCGGAATTTTTGAATTGGCGGTCATTGATTAATCACTGTCTCGACCTTTTCGAGGTCCGTTGGTCGTTCACTTCTATGTTTTAAGTATTTGATGATCAGGATCATTCTTTTCATTACACTGGTTTGCAAATATTTTCTTTTTTATACACGGTGGCTCAACATTCTTTTGGTTCTGGGGGTGTCAGCACATCCTCCAGTCAGACATCTCACTGCTCTGCGCGTATAGAATGTTCCAGCGACAAGATGAGCTGATCAAGATCCACTCTGATGTTTCTCATCCTTCGCTGGAATCAAATCAGGCCGATCGCTCGGGAGTGCCAGCCGCCAAAGATGGCGAGCTCCCTTCAGATGTCCAGACCCAACCTCATCTGTTTAGTGTGAAAAGACTCCGAAATGTGTCCCGACTTTCTTGGGTGATCGGAGTAATGGTACTCACGTTTCTTATCGCGGGTAGTTTGGCTATCGGTTTTCTTCTGCGAAATACGCAGGTCGCAACAGAAACTCCTACGCAAAGTCCTACGCAAAGCCCTACACAAAGCCCTACGCAAGCCGTGCCGCAAAAAGAGACACCATTAGATAAACCACAAGATAAACCAAAAGATCAGAATAAGATCCGCAATTCAACTGTTGATCTTGGATATTCAAAATATGTTGGTGTAGATGCCGCGGAAGTTGGTGTGACTAAATGGCTTGGTATTAGATATGCCGCGCCACCCACAGGTGATCTGAGGTTCAGGGCACCAGTAGACCCCCCAAAAGATGCAAAGACACATGTTGCCAACAAGGTATGTTTGATATAGGGAATTCTAGGTTGAAATTAACATTCACAGCACGCGCCTCTCTGTCACTCCACACCCTCTACGTCCCTTAATACCAGTACATCCGAAGACTGTCTATTCCTCGATGTTTATGCACCGTCTTCCACCTCCGGATTACATCCCGTGTACGTTTTTATTCAGGGCGGTGGTCTTAATCAACTTGCAAATCCCAATCTGGACGGTAGTAATCTAATTAAGGCTGGAGACTATGATATTGTGGTCGTCACATTTAACTATAGGGTTGGGCCCTTTGGGTTTCTTGCAAGCAAAGAAATCAAGGAAAATGGTGATCTCAATGCCGGACTGCTGGATCAAAGAAAAGTCTTAGAATGGGTTCAAAAACACATTAAAAAATTCGGTGGCAATCCAGATCATGTGACTATTGGTGGGAGTTCTGCTGGTGCAGGAGCAGTTGCATTACATCTCACTGCTTATGGTGGCCGAGATGATGGGCTCTTTCATGCTGCTGCCGCAGGTAGTCCCTCACTAGGTGCCAAATATACAGTTGAAGAATCTCAATTTCAATACGACACCTTGGTAAAACGAGTGAACTGCAGCTCAACAACTAACACTCTTCAATGTCTACGTAAACTTGATATCAAAACATTTGTAGAACACAATCAGAATATTCCCACAGCTGGTGGTGCTGGTGGACTGCCTGTCTTTCCTTACACAAATGTAATCGATGGAAACTTTACAATCAATAATGCTTACAGCCTCTTCACGACAGGAAAATTTATTCAGGTACCAGTAATATTTGGCGACGATACGGATGAGGGCACGGTCTTTGCTCCATCAGCGACTGATGATCTGACTCAGATGAATGGGTTTCTGAAGGATAACTTTCCGAATCTGAACAAAGAGCAGTTAGATCGAATCGATGCTTATTATCCTAAAGAGGATCAATTCGGGTATCGAGGTAAATTCTGGAGCTCAACTGCTAACGCCTACGGAGAGATGCGTTATATTTGCCCCGGCATCCACCTTAGCTCTCAATACTCGATCCGCAACCCTAGCCAGAGCTGGAATTTTCGGTATGAACCTCCGTCCCATATTTTCTTCACCATCTAACAATCGCTAGCTGGAATGTTCTCGAGCATAATAACTCCATCTCGGGTCTAGGCGTGACTCATACTTCCGATCTAGGTTCCATCTGGGGTACCGCTGAACCACCGGAAGAAGCCCTCATCCCGACTATGCAGAGTTATTGGACGTCTTTTATTCGGACATACAATCCCAATACCTACAAACTACCCGAGGTGCCGGTGTGGGAGACATTTAATGTGAAAAATATGTCAAGATTACATATTCTCGACTTGGGTAAGTTAAATATGGAGGGAGTAGATCCGGGTCAGAGAGAGAGATGTGCTTATTTAGAAAGTCAAAGTCAAAAATTAAGGATGTGAAAGTTGGCCATACGGTGCCGCTAAAAGTTGAACGATGTTAAAAAGTAAATAAAGCCATATGACATGATAATAGTTAGTGTTGAATCAAAGATCAAGCTTAGATAGCCGGCTCTAAAATCAGCCTTATTTCTGTCTAAATTCCCTCAGATACCAGAATCAACGCATCAAAATAAATGTGAGCTTCGCCTCAGGAATACTACTACTGGTAGCCCGCATAAAGGTCGTTTTGCTTGAGGATATGCAAGTTCATATGCAGGTGAAAATTCTTCTTCCTTGGGTCAAAGCTCAGAAAGAGGGGAAGGCGAGAAGGTCTGAAAATTCG
>JAKRRZ010001561.1:0-10728 GCA_022627015.2 Podosphaera aphanis
GAACTCCCCCGACTGTCTCAGAGAGGTAGGGCGAAGGGCTCTACTGATCAAAATCATCTAAGTGATGGCAACATCACTTATAATAGGCTGTTGGCACAAGTGGTGAGGTGCTGGTTGGGCTTTCTAGGAGCGGTAGGTTTGACTCCTACACGGCTTATTTTAGATGACTGCGGCAGCTCGTCGAAAATGAGTACGGGAGGAATGGCAGAGGTTTTCCTACTGAGGTTTTTCCCACTGGGTTTCCCTTTAGGTTTTCCCTCGGCCCGTGGCCCTCGGGTCATGGTAAATACGTTCCTACCCATTCGACCCGATGTAACTAGCTGGCTCAAACGTAGGTATTGGGAAAAGTCGGGCACCGGATGGGCACTGCTGTAGCTTGGAGGATCATGTATTCTAGATATCCTTCATACGTCCTATATTCCTACGGGATGGTGGCCTGGCCCACAACAGACGATAAATAATACACACACACACACACACACATACAAATTTTTTTTTCACGTGATATATACCTGTTCGCTATGATCTAATGTAAAATTGTGCCAATTTATTGTAAATAGTGTCCTACGATGTAATGATCACAGTGGAATTACTATTCTAGTGTGGAAGCTTGGTGGAAGAAACGATAGGCATTATATTGACTACCATTCTACGACTGCGTGTGCCAGACTTATTATACATGCACATCCAGTGTTACCCCTGCATATCACTTGACAACTAGTCCAAGTTAGGTATGTAATTTAGTTGCGCCCTGACCGTTTCACAACACAATTCACCATTATCTTCATGCAAGGTTTTATAAAATTTCATCCAAATCTAGATCAAAAAGTCTGGTTTAAATTCTCGAATTAAATTTTCAAAAAAGCGTCTCTTTAGATGGGACTAACGGAAATTTTTGTCTTGGTAACTGTTTGATTTTTGGTGAAATTCTTTTATACTACATCACAACTAAATATCTAATTACATTTCCAAAAAATATATCTACAACTAACATTAAGGTATTAACCATAACGCTCATAATACATTGGTGAAGAGAATTTTCTAGGAGTCCAAGTATGTGGCATTGTACGAGAACTCTCAAGCTCCTTGATTTCATCGTGAAGTTTGATTATCCCTGCGACGTCTTCCAGAGATTTTGCGACAAATTTCATGTTACCGTGAGCATGCTGATTATCAATTTTGTCTATCAGCCACGGAATTTTTTTCTTTAGCTCCCTGCCAATCAGGCATCGTCGGAGCTTCGTCTTCCAGAGAAACAAGTAGATCCTCAACATAAAATATTTGAGGGAGTTCAAAAGCTCCGAAATCTGAGTGTTCAACTAGGTCGGTAGAGACGGAATTGCTAACAGCCAAAATTTCTGGTCGAAGAACCAGCTGTGTCTCGACCCAGAATGGGTAAACCTCCGGCGCTGGACTCTACCGAAAAACTTGACTGGGTCCTGGAAGTCTTCAAAACAATAAACAATATGTTTACAGATAAGAAATCGGCTCATGAGAAAAGCGTCACATGCACACGTCCATCTTGCTGGATTTGTATGAAAAATTAGCAAGTCCTGCGCATCAGTGTTTTGGCTTTTGCATATTTTCCAATCCTGTTTAAATTTTTTACGCCAGCTGGCAGCTGCTTTCCTCGTAGTCCCAGTTTGTATAGCCTGCATTCGGTCGATCCCTTGCGGAATTAATTGAGAAATGAAGATCCAAATTACTATATCAATACGTGGGCGAGCAGAGCTGTGGGGGTAATCATGTTTGACTTTTCGCCAGTGTGATTCAACAATCATCGTCGTCTTCAAAACAGGAATTTCTTGGAAGTGGTGAGAGCGTGCCCACAGTTTCCACTGACCAAAATCATACCAATTCGCGAATAGATACGCCCAGAGCTTGTATAAGCCCTTTGTATAACATCAATTATACATCTCGGTTGCGCATTCGCTATGTATGGTGTTGGCTGTAGGTAGGATGTCGTTGTGATCAGGTATCATAGGATGGACATTGAAGTGTCGGCTGAACATCTCTAAGACAGTTTTATGGTCTTCTGGGCTAGAATGTTCTTGAAGGCCATTACCCTCGAAGACGATCTTCTTGGACTTACACTGACAGAAACCAAACCTGCACCTAATGTTAGATTATATAAATAGAAAATATATATGCACCATTCATATGATTACTGTCAGGACGCTTGACTGGAATGAAACCCCAACAAATCTCGAGACTAGGAACTATAACCTGGACATCACCGGGAGAATAATGCAATAGAGAGTTCGCATTGGATTCTTTTAGTTTCATTTCTACGGCACGTTTCGCATGCCAAAAACAAAGCTGAATTCTGGCTGACGGTCAGACCTGCTCAATCGCATTGATTTCAGATTTATCTTTGTCGCAGTCAACAAAAGAAGGATTGACCCCAAATTATCTAGGACTCTGAGAAACTGGTATATGACTTGCGTCATGGTTCCAGGCGAGGAAGTTCCGAATGAATTATTTTTTTCGACAAAAAGGTAAGCCATTGGAGCCCCGGTTCCATCAAGCTCAGCAAGTACGGCGTATAACTACATACCTGCATTGTTAGTACCATAGGTTGCATCGATGGCTATTTCTCTCGTTGTTCCCGAAAGGGCGTCGATAGAGGCACGAATGTAAAAACCTAAAGCACGAACATTAGCCACAGATATGGACCTGTGATGATACATGTCTCTATTCTCTTCCAGCAAAATTCCTGCGGACAATACTGGGTCGTTATCGCGTCTCCAGTAGCTTTTGTTGGCTTGTCTCCACTGGTAGTAGACTTGGTGTTCAGCTATTTCATCTGCAGTTGGAAGCCCGGATGATAAAAGATGATGATAGATTTTCTGCGGTATCTGCGTGAGAACTCGGTCATCCACGAATTTTCGGATTTCCGGCGTCATATGAATATCATCATAGGTAGTATGATGCTTGTGGTGATATCTTAAATTTAGCGTTCCCTCATTTAAGGATGGACGAAAACTAAGAATGCTTGCACATTCAAACCTCTCCATCTGGCCTCTATCTCGAAATCCATTCTTGGAATCAAGATTTAGACGAGCATCTTAACAGCAAAGGTAAGTGTAATGAAGATATTAAGTGTTAGCTCTCGCTCTTCTGAATCGAAAGCTAGAATTCTGCCAAAAGATTTTGGCGAGTTGATCGATGGCCTGGTTCAAAAATCTTCGATCTGGACTACCCTCTTCTGTTAATTCCAATTCCGAGCCGAACGACACTGGTAACTGGTCTAAAGCGAAGACGCATTTGATATCTATTTCTTTTATTTGTGACTGTTACAAGGCTTTGTTAGCTTATTTGCCGTATAGAAAGATATACAGGAAACAAACAGGTCTGCTTCAGGAATCAATTTCATTAATAAAGTCATCCCATTGGTTGAATGATTGGATTGCTCGTTTTTTCGTGTGCCGATTGCAGGTTTTTCGTAAAGCGTCTTTTTTTAATCATCGAAAAATCTTCGACGGGGCGTATTTTTCCACATGCAGAACAGAATCGGGTTAAGGGTTCCATTTTCTCGAAATAAAGCTGATGTAAAACTGAAAAAGCACTGGCAAAGACGTGTGAATGGATTGCGGTGACGGGGAGGAGCAGCGACAAGAAAACCTTTGTATGGTGATTAATTATGAGGATGTTTAATTTCCACTTTTGACTGTATTTTCGAGTTGGAATAATTGGATTTTTGTGAATGGTACGTATTAGGATTATACAAATTTATGAAGATAATCATATCACGTTAAAGTAAATTTTTGTACCCGCGTTACGGACCTATCATGAATCTAGGCGAGTCCTGCTAGCGTGCAAATGATTTCTAAACCCAGACCCTCGCTTGGCATCTCGCTGCACACTCATTCAGTCACACCCACATTGCCATGCCTTTGTTTTCGCAATGGCTGCCTTTCACAACATGTGCCTCATGCGCAAAGCATGTCGTAAGGATAAAACAATGTTCTCGATCAATCTCATCAACTCCACGATTGGACCGGCAGGTTCGAATGCGGAGAATGATGTTTCAATGGCTGAGTCGGATCGGCCAAAAATTCAAAGAGCCCATGGATGATACCCCAAATTATCTTGGTGCATATTCTCCTGATGGAAGTTTGAGGAGAGTCGTAGAGAGAGTGATGACCCACAGAAGACAAACCGAAAGGTTACGAGAACTAATCAAAAAAAAACCTGAAAAAAGTGAAGAGCTACTTCGAGAATTAGAGGAACGTGAAAAAAAGTTTGCAGATGAGAGAAACACTCCACCTGAGCTCACACGTCGGGATATGATGCCTTTTCCTGCAAATAAGGACTTTGTGAGTGAGCCTGTTCTTGGGCCCTGGCTACAAAATCAAATCTGGGAAGATGTTATGCTACATGGAATGACAGTTAGAGAAGTTAGTGCTCAAAGAGGCGTTGAGATGAGCAGAGTCGCTGCCGTTGTCAGATTACTGGAAGTTGAACGCCTATGGAAAGAGCAAGTAAGTTAAATTATTTCTTTTCTATTGGTGACAATGATGAAACTATAAATTTCGATTAGTCTTGAAGACTTCTACATGGTTACAAAACAGCAATAAAGCTCTGACTGTCCCTCTTTACTCTAGATGATGTATTCTTGTTTTCTTCATTCGCTAACTAATTCAATAGGGCAAAGAAATATCAAGTAATTATGCCGAGACTGTCCTCAAAATGCTTCCATATACAGGAAGATCAGACTTACTTCATTGGTCCGAACAAGACGAAGCACAGTTAGTCGAAGCTAGAATAGAAGCCAGACTTGCTGCAGAGCAAGAAATCAAAGAAAGAAAATTTGAAAACGCCCAACGTGCAAAAGAAGGACTACCTTTATTGCCTGAATCTGAAGTTAAAATTCCGGATGATAAAGAGCTAAAACTTCGAATAGTTGAAGCTCGACGACGAGCTCCTCATGAATCTATTAATGACCTCCCAATCCTTAAGTCAACTGGCTCACAACTCTGGCTTCCTGTCTCAGAGTCGAGGCGCTTCACTCGTGCTGATGCCGCCAAAGCTTTTCATAGCAATCTTCAACCAGCTGATAAGCGGGTTCCTCACCCAGAGTTGACAATAATGCATAAAGAATGGCTAGCAGGCTTATCCATTCAAGAGCGCACCGAGCTCCAGGATCGTCGAGCTCAAGCAGAACGTCAAAAAGCTCTCCAAAAAATAAACAAGAAAAAAATGCAAGAAGATTCAATCAAAAAAGTTGTGACTCCAAGAGGCGTAGTCTTCAGATTCCATGAAATCAAAGTAGATGCTATCGGAAAAAATGGGAGAGGCACTAAAGCTGTTGGTTGTCGTTATGGAGTGCCAAATATGGATAGGTCCAAGGGAGATCTTAAAATCCCTCAGCATGCTCTAGTACCCCCTAGACATATGCCTGCACCAAAGTCAGACCACTGGCAAAAGGTGTAAGCAAACAATAATTTTGGAATTATCAGACTTGGAGTTCTGGTGAAATAGGAAGGTGTTCAAGTGACTACATGTAGTTATATCATATTATTACACAATGTACGGAATAGTTTAGTAAGTTTCCTTTAATCTTCTGGGCCTTAATATCGCCCATAGGCTGGCTAGCAATGCTATAAGTAGATCAATTACAATATTAATCAACGTGAATTTATAGTGCCCCGACAGCCTTACAGCTATACTTAGTTTTGATAGTCGTGCGTATGAGAGGTTTGAGGCGTGTGAACTGCATTCTCGAGCTGCTGGGCGACAATTCTGTTCATCTCCACTCACTAATGACGTTCTTGCCTGTTAAAGTTACTTGGAATACCGTGCTGTAACATGAGACGAACCCCCCCCTCTTGTAAACTGTACCAATACCAAGAAATCCAAGGATTTTCCTTCATGTTCTCTGGAGAGAGCCAAAGAGCAACTGATTTAGAGGCTGGAAGACCGCCAAGTGTACATCTGCATGTACGTGGTGGTATGGTGTCCGAACTTGATAATCAACAATATGGTCCAAATATTTCGTACGAGCGTACCCCATATTTTGAGCGAATATATCGTCATATGTATATTTAAGGGTCAGCACCATAAAAGATCGTACTACACGTCCACAGGTATCGCTATATCAAAACACCAGTGGTCGATTCGGAATCACATGATAATTCTAGGCGACTACAGGTCACTTGTATCAATTCTGATTGGCCGATTCACAACTCTCCAAGGCTCAATACAATACTCAACCCATTCTACTGTCACACTATCATGACCAATCTTCCCCTCCTCCCCCTTCACTAATCGGCGGGTATCGTCTACCCCCCTCCTGTTAGGAGGGGGGCGCAGCAAAATGCAACAGCTCGGCAAAATGCGACACTTTTCCACACCATAAATCGCCAGAATCCATCGATTTCAACGGTGCACAATTCAACAACGCCTCGATGGATTTGTTCTAAAATAAATAATTACAGAGAACTACTCATGATACTTAAGTTTGTGGTATTTCTTCTGTTCCTCCTCTCATTCCGAGCTGAAAACCTCATTCTGCCCTCTTGGCGCCCCTAAATACCCCTGTATGCCTGTTGGAGTTTCGCCTAGTGATTGGACGGAAGGGTTTTCGATGACTTTAGCTAGATTGAGAGCGGAAAAAAAGACGCTATCTGGAATTTTGTGAAGAACTCTACGCAAATTCTAAATTAAAGATGAATCCATCAAGGCATTGTTGAGTTGTGCGCCGTTGAAATCGATGGATTCTGGCGTTTTTTGGTGTGGAAAAGTGTCGCATTTTGCCGAGCTGTTGCATTTTGCTGCGCCCCCCTCCTAACAGGAGGGGGGTAGACGATACCCGCCGATTACCACCACCCTTTACCTTACTCTGCTCGGACGGGCAGAGAGGAGTCGCTGACTAAGATCCTTCTCACAACAACCTCCGCTGCCTCTACCAGGAACGAAGAAGCTACGCTACTCTTCCTGTTGGTATTACGGCGGGTCACTAGTTTGCTAAGGCCTTAGTCAATAAAGAAACATGATCTATTCCCCTTTCATCTTCTCTCAGCTATCTAACTATTTATACAGGAAGGCATCGATGACGTAGACATGCTACTATGTCATCCCAGTTAACCTCAACGCGTGCCAAGATTTTGGTGACATCATTCATTGTACCGACACTTCCAAAACATTGCGTGCATCTTGGACGATGCTAATGATGGTAACAGCCTGCCACAACATCTGCAAAAACCCTTTCGTAACTTTATCACGGACCTAAACATGGTGGCGTGCTGGCACTTTGAATGCCATGTAAGAGGTACTCCCAGACCCCCTCCACCATACTCGTCTGCAGCAACAGTACCCCATGCAGCCCCTATTCACATCGCTAAAAAAACGCCCATTGTTGTCCCAGCGATTGTGTCTCCCCAAAAGCCTCGCACGTATGCCTCGGCTGCCGTATCTGCCCCTCGAAGTTAACAGTTTCGACAACCTCAAAAGCAATCTGTCCAAACTAATCCCTAACCAGCTCGAGTCGACAACCGACTACTAGTTCAGTTCTCTACAGACCACCCCTCTCTAAAAATGTCCCCTTATGCAGTTATGCTCCACCTCAATTCATTCCTCAAGGAGAAATTAGTCTTAGAAATACAAACTACTAAGACTGGATTTGCTATATTTCCTACCTTAACCGCTGCCCAGGAAGTACTTTCGCACGGATAAGTGAAATCGAGGCGTTCCTTTCCGCGCGTGGCCAATGTAAGGTCGAAAAGCCAACCAACCACAAGGCCTACCTTCTCTCCGGCGTTACTCGATCATATGCAGGATATAACGGCACAGAACTTGAGCTAGTCGAAATAATGGCAACTGTCGTCGCTGAAGCTCTAACCGATCTCACTAAAGTAGCGCCAATCAGTGTCCTTAAGCCCCGGAATGCTTCAAAAGCTGAATACGCTGCCCATAAGGATTGGGTCGTCCTTTTTCCAGAGGAATCATCCTCTCTCTCAAGAAGCCTCCCACTCTTTGGCATCCGAGTTCAATCAAAACTTCTGCCAAAGAAAACGAAACTTCCACAGTGCAGTAAGTGCTTTGGTCGGCAAAATGAAAGAGCTTGCTGTAGAGCTCACCGCTGCAGGATTTGTGGTTCGACCCAACACCTTGAGAGTCAACATACTTAATGTGATCCAGCTAGGATACATCAATGCCCACCAAAGTGCGTGGGCTGTCACGGCCCTCACCTGGCTAACTCCCTAGAATGTCTTATCCGGCCTAGAAAAGATCAGTCTTTACCTTCGAAGTCCCAAATCATAGAAATACGTAAGTCAGCAGCAGCAGTAGCTAGATTACGCCTGAGAACAGCGCACTGCGCAAATTTGGGCGCGAAAAACCCTGCCGCTACGGAAATCACCCCAAGCGTGGTCCCTTCAACCCCCCGACGATAAGAATCCTTTTTACCGAGCCATCCTTGCCGCCTCTCACACGCGGTCGATTTGCCGTCCTCTTTAACCAACCCCGCGAAAGTGGGGATGATAGCCCTTCAAATATGCAAATACGAGTCTGGGAAACTCGGCATTAAAAATCCTCTCAGCCAATGTCGGTAGAAGCTCAGTGGCGCATGAGCTTGCTCTTCAATTTGCGTTTCAAATTCGTGCGGATCTCTTGCTTGTCCAAGAGCCCTACCTTGCCAGAGATTTAACCCGCAGGATAACTCGGAAACATCCTTTTGAATACTTCACTCCAGCTGATGATTGGTTAATTCGTCCTCGAGTAATGTCATATTCTAGGAGAAATTCAGGCCTAAATTTCACCCAACTTCGACCGGAACTACAACAGCAGCACGTAAATGGAGATTTACTTTTTCTGTCGGTCGATACCTTAAGTTTCCCAAGAACTCTGGTTATTAATGCTTATAATGCACCCCCGGAGCTATTAATTCGGGAGTCGGACTTTTGTCCCTTCTTTCTTTAACCAATTCACAGATTTTCTCATAGACTGTACTTGCAGAAGATTTTAATCTTCACCACCATCATTAGCACCCATCTTTTACTGGGGCCCCGTCTCCTATGGCAGGCGAATTTATCCACTGGCTTAACCTAAGAGGGCTTAACCTCGTATCGCAAATTGACGTACCCACCCACAGTCGTGGAATCGTGTTAGATATATGTTTTGCCTCAGATTCACTAGTTGCAAGGGATATTTCCGCCTCGACTCAAGCTAACTTAGATGTCACCTCCGACCATATTCCACTCCAAATTACGCTACCTGAAATCAATCGCGCTCCCCAACCTCCCAGGCTCCGCTTTTCAACAATTGACGAAGAAACCTTTCTTGCTTTACTGAGAATGAACTTAGAAGGATTGCACCCACTTGCGAAATCCAGGGCTGGGATTGACCACTTAACGGCAGAATTAATCCGAATTTTACAAAGTGCATTCGCTGGCTCTACTAAAAAGTCACTTCCAACGAACAAGGGTCAACCCTAGTGGGATCAAAGCTGCCGGGAAGCCAAGCAAAGATACCGTGAGACAGTCCGTTCCTTGTCTCCATCTCATGATGCCAAGGAGTTCCGAAAAGTTGTCAGAAGAGCGAAAACTTCTTTCTTCCAGAAAAAGCTTACCGACGTCAGTAACGCGAAGGAAGTATGGGACATCACCAAATGGCACAAGTCAAAGGGAACATTCCGCACACCGCCACTTTCCGACCCACGTTAACCGATCACAGCCCTAGCTTATAACCTCGAAGACAAGAGAGACGTCTTGTTCCGGAACCTCCTACAAAATCAATCAGATACAGAAGATATATCTTTGTCCACCCCAACTGTCCCAACGACGTCTTTACCTTTTCCGGACCTGACCATCGAAGAAGTGTCAAGGTCAATACTCGGGGCTGGGAACACAAATCCAGGTAAAGATCAAATTCCAACGGCCGTTTTCCGTCTGGCTTGGCCACAAATCTCAGATATAATACTCAATCTCTTCCAGGAGTGTATTAACATCGGACACCATCCTCAATGTTTTCGTACGGCAATTATAGCAATCATCGGAAAGCCGAACAAGGCAGACATGACAAATCCACAAGCATATCAACCCATAGCACTCCTCTCAGTGCTAGGAAAAGGACTCAAAAGGATTGTTGAGAAGCGTATGTCATGGATAGCCATCAATTTTAAGGTACTAGCAAGCCAGAAATTTGGTGCGCTATCTCTTAGGTCTTCTGTAGATTTAACAACTTGTCTGACCCGCGACGTGGAGGCTGCACTTTCTAAGGGGCTAACTACCTCGGTTGCCACACTTGACATAAAGGGGGCTTTTGACACCGTTCTCCCAGGAAGATTTATAAAGCGCCTACGTGAACAAGGCTGACCGCCCAACCTCTGCAACTGGGTCGGCTCCTTTGCTACTGATCGTAGAGTCTATATACGACTTGATGGAGAATTGGGTGCACAAAGGACAATAAATTGTGGACTCCCTTAAGGTTCCCTAGTCTCACCCATCTTATTTATGCTATACAAATCCCCGCTTTATAGATTGGAGGGACTTAAGAAAGCTTTTGGCTACGCCGATGACGTTGCAATTCTGGAGATATCTCACTCTCTCAAATTAAACTCTCAGAAGATTGGCTCTGCAGTTATTCGGGCCATAGAATGGTGTCACGAAACGGGTCGTGATTTAGTCAATCAAACGAGGAAAAGTAGTCTATTCAGATTCTCTATGAAGAAAGAAAGGTAATTACAGAGGGGAAACACGTTCTACATATATGCCAAGTGCGCGCTAA
>JAKRRZ010001562.1:0-10728 GCA_022627015.2 Podosphaera aphanis
CATTGACCTTAAGCCTAAGTGTATTATGAGCATCAATACGCTAAACCATATTAGCAAGATCACTCAATCACTGTTAGTTAGTTTTATTAGTATAAATAGATAGCACTCTGTTCGAAGTGGGAGAAATCAACATCTCCAGACACTCCGTTAACAGACTCTTACTTGTTCCAAGTTTCCACTCAAATTGATAAGTGATCCATCCAGTTTAACAACTGAACTTTAATCTTCCAACTTCAATAAGGCTGATATGATCACTGTGAGACTGGATGAGCAAATGTGCAATAAAAGTGTGATGGAGTCTTAAATTCTTGTTTTCTACGGAGTTAGGTGGCTCGATTTATACTATCTAAGATATGTGAAATGTGAGCTAGTGTGTGAAAAGTTCTGAGCGAACTCTTGTTCAAACACATTAAACTTATATTAATCACGTGTATATTTGTATCTCTCCGAAGGATTGATGTAGTCAGAACCCTAGTTCTAACAAAGACAAGACATTGAAGTTTAGGTGTTTGCCACAATAATAAACGTAAACAAATAACAGGTAAATACTTATGTGGCGTTGTATCACAGGATATCGCATCACAGATCCTCAGACCCATAAAAATTTCATAACTAAGGATCTTAACCTCTCAGAAATACCAGATTTCAAGAGTAACTACCCTCAGCCGCAAGGGTCTACCAAAGAGAAAGTTGAATAAGACCTTTTATTATCGAGGTATTTCTTGGTAACTCTCTTACTGTAGGAGAGAGGGTGAGAAGCAGGTATATATATACATAACGAATATTTGTACCATTTGTGACGGTCTCGGTATTCACACTCTATTGCAAAATTTTGAACGTGTCATTTCTGTATCTTTTATGACCTTCTTACAGCCTAAAATTTTGGTGGTAAACTTTCAATTAATGAATAATATGGATATTCACGGATATTTTTCCATACACTACTACTTATTTCCATTAAATTGCATGCTATTGGGTGGTTTTAGGTACTCTCCAAGTCAGTTTTTGACCGGGCACCAGAGGTGCTCAATTAAATCCAAATTGGTTAATTAAGGAGGTCAATTTATGTTATTTATATGTCTGATAACTAGTCAAATATTTTTTGCTCTAGAAATATTATTTCGGAACGTTGTCTTATTGAAAAAAAAACGCTGTCTCCGACGTTGGGAAAGAGCTTGCTCGCGACTTCATCGACAATTGGAACCAAACAAGTCACCATAATACCTTTTGGCTGCTATGAGATTCATTCTATCGATCGTAAGATTCATCCCACTAGTATTAAAAAATGCCAGATCAACCTTTAAATTGGGTATCTCTATAACCAATATTGCAGGATAGCTTTTTGGATCTTTTTGTATCTCCAGAACAAATCTATCCGATGCCGTCGCTTTTTGGTCGATTGGTCTTTTTTTATTTAACCGAATGATCATTTTCCAATCTTTAAGAGTTCAATGATGATGATCTAAGGCCCATTGCACACTCGAGCCTCTGATGCGCCTTCGAAAGCCCCCATTTCCACAGCCCTCAGATCTTTTTTAAATCTCAACTCACAGTCACATAGGGAGCGTCTCTTTCTCTTTCTAAAGCTCTAGTTTTAGTCGATTCTTCTGATACTTTGGTCCTACTTTTAGGAATAAAAGGAGCTAGACCTCGCTTTTCTCGAGACGTTAACTTCAATAGTTGTCCACGCACGGGTGCTGCTACGTTATTTGGTGCTTTAACTCGATACATGGCCACTGCAGCTCTATGAAAACCTAAGATTCCTGACAATTCTGCTTCATTTTCGTCCTCGGCCAGCAAAGAAGTGTTGGAGGATGTTTTGTGTTGTGAGAGCTTTCTCATTCTGGAAAAACCAAAGAATATTGGTATAAAAAGTTGTAAGTTGGAAGCAGGTTCGTACTCTTTACTTATGAAGACCATCAAACAAAAATTTATAACCTAGCCCGATGTTAACACATGGTTCTGACTCGTGGTGAAATGACACGTTCAAAATTGTGCAATAGAGGGTAGATGCCAAGACCATCACGAATGGTACCAATATTCGTTATTTTCGTGCAAAAATATCACGGGTATGTAAAAATGATTAATAATTCATGTTGATCAAGAAGCAAGAATTTTAAAGTAGTTGTTGTCGAGTTACAGTAAGATTTATCTATCATTGTCGAATTATTGCACATTTTTGAATGCTACTGTAAATATATAGGTATGAACTATTGAGCCCAGTTACAAGTGGGGTAGGTGTCCATGATACTCAACATCAACTTGAGGGAACGACCCGAGTGGTGCCTCACCCAGTACCATCAAATCGACATAGCCGTTGATTTGGGATTGTGATTCGAATCATGAAAGGAGTGACGATGACCAGAATGCTGAGCGAAGAGCAAAGAGCAAAGAGCAATATTTCGATGTTCTGTGTTAGCTCTTCGCGCTGATGTTCGATCTTTTTCTACTGCGATGCTATTTGAAGAAGCAAATATATTTAATTCCCTCCTTTTTTGTTTAGAACCGCTACTAAGATAAGAGGTTCCATTTATGATCTGTATGACGAAGAATTAATTAACATTTTATAGTAATCGGTTGTCAGGGAAATTCGCGTCTTTTCTGTAATCCTTGTTGATGCATAGCCAAGCAATGAGTTCCTCTCAGGTTGATGAAGTCAGAGTGCCTCAGCTATCCCACTTTTCTAGCTTTGTGTGCTGGAGATCAGAATGCGCCTTGATTCTCTGCAGCTTCTGGAACAGCAAGAAGAATCCATTGTAGATCTCCGGGTAAATGCGCTTTCCTATTGGACCCAACATCCTGATCAAAATCGCCTGTGGTGGACCCGCCCGTCCCGTAACCATCCTTCCATGTCGATCCGTTTTCGATAAAATATTCAGCCCCTCGGATTTTGTGCACGGAAAATATACATCGCGAGGTAATCTCTGGCTGACGGTTTTATGGCGACAATAGGGAATAGCAAATCAACGAAGCAGTAAATTAGAAATAAATTTAGTCAAACGAATAATATAAATTGACCATCAGATTAAATTCAACCAAATCCTATGATAAAGGAAGGATTGACACAATGAACGAGAAGATGAGAAAATACTTGGAAACAAGTTCGAATCAGACAAATTGATGATGGATGATAAGGTCATCTGCCACACATAAAGATGAGACGTGACTCAAGTTCGTATGAAAAGATGGAATTGATAGAAGGGAGCGAGAAGGAGTGAACGAAGAGATGGTAAATGATGATTCCACAACGTAGTTATTTCCCGTAATTATTCGGACCGTTGGGAAGAAAGGCAAAATTTTGCGATGCTTACTAACATTCATTTTTCTCCACTTCTATTCTATTTCCTTCTTATTCTGCATAAATATACTTGATAATAATGATGATGATGATGATGAATAATTGATGGTTTTAAAGAGTAGTGAATGAATATCTTATGCATTTTTGATCAATGAGGAGACCCGCAAAAACTAAATATTCTCATGCGATTATCCTTCGCAAACGTTTTTATTCACATAATGATTTCTTTTCAGTGATCCACCAGCCAACCATTAGTCGTGAAGATTATCTGGTGCCGCCTGACTTAATTTTAACAATTATTGCTCTTGATTGCCGTTCAGCCTGCGACTGACCCCTCTTTAATCTTCATGAAAGAAAATGTTTTCTGATAGACCTATAATGGCCCTGTCGCCTCCAAACATAAACTGGACATATTCCCTTCCTTCTTTACGTCCAAGAAAAGGAACATTTTAGCCAACCCTCTTTGCTGATTTTCAAGCTCCGGATTATTCCTCCAGACATGTTTCCCCTCTATGATGTTAGTGGCACAGCTCCAGCCATTTGCTCAAGGACACATATATCTAAGATTCACGATACGATCAACGTTTCTCTCTCTCCTACAAGCCCATCAATTCCAGCAAGTCATGTCATATCTAGCTTTCATTCGCCATCGAATGTGACGGATGTATTTACTATGAGTCCCATTACTGCGTTAAAGTTGCTTTGTGCTGGAATTGAGGCCCTCGTTAAACACGCAGAGGAAATGCCGCAAGAATATGCCTTAAAATTCGAAAGTAAGAACAATCTGTCAGTGGAGAAGCCAAAAACGCAAGAAGTCATCCGGAAAAGTTCGTGTGAAGACCTGGCGCTGTTACACCAAAGATCTAGAACGTCATCAAGTTCAAGTGAAAATGTTGTCCATATTGAGGAGTTGAAATTTTGCAATACTCCACAGGACAGTCCCACAACGGATCATCCCATAATTATCGTCGGAGACAACGCAGAGCCGCTAAATATTCAACACAGCGCCATTACACGAAAATTTTACTCGAAATATCTGCCTCCTATCGGCCTGCCCGATTATTTGATGCGAATCCATAAGTTCTGCCCCATGTCTACTGCGGTTTACCTCTCAACAAGCTACTATATACAAAAATTGGCTGTTCAGGAAAAAGCTCTTCCAGTGACTCGATATAACTGCCATCGTCTAGTTCTTGCAGGCCTAAGAGTTGCCATGAAAGCATTAGAAGATCACAGCTACGCACATTCTCGTTTTTCGAAGGTGGGTGGTGTTACTGAGGCCGAGCTTGCGAGACTTGAGATAAGCTTTTGCTTCCTCACCAACTTTGAACTAAAAACAAGTAAAGAGACTCTTCTTGAACATGCAAATAACCTCAAGATCATCTCATCAGTCCAAGGCAGCATGAACCCAGTCTCCATCGCATCTCTGAAAACTTAGGATTCCTGCGATACTGAGAAGTTTTTATCGCAGACGAGGAAAGCGACAGCGTACCATCGTATAAGTAACGGCAAGAGCCTTAGAGCGTCCAAAGCTCCCAATAAAAAAAACTTGAGGAACTGACCGCCAGTCCAGCTCCATTTGCTAGGCAAAGATATCCAAAGTCTCTCTATTGAGTCTCTCTTTGGTCCAGATAATATACAACAAACTACAGTTGGCTCCGACAATGACGAAATAAAGTCTACGCTGATCCAAAATGACCTTAATGTCTAATTCTGGTCTGAAAATAATAAACCCGACCTAAGCAATGTGTTAAGATATAGAAAATGGAGCCCTAATATTTGTGGTAGGCACACTTGGGTAAAACGGACGATCTCAAAGAATCACGAATTCCACCACTGACACCGGCACATCGAGGCCTAGATTTTAGCGTGGCATTACGCTTCTTCCAGCACTTATGACTGTCTTACAACGTCAACGTTCTCCCAGGCATGGTTAAGTCTAGATTATTGCGAGGTGTTGAGCGTGATGTGAAATGATTTAGGCGTAGAAGAAAAAGTTTCACGACAGTCTGAGAACTGATAGTATTTTTAATGGCGACGAAGATGGATATCGTCAGTTAATTGGCAAGCGTCCTGGCGGCAATTATTTTTAATGCTGAAATGGGATATGGTTTGGGCTAGCAGTTGAGTTCAACGTAACTACGGCTTAATTTGTCGTCGGGAGTAGACAACAAAGATGTAATTGTCTACTAGTATAAGCTTATGACGCTCAAAGCGAGCAATATTTCAAAGCAAGCGAAGCGAATGATTACATCCTGTGCTTCTACTTTTCATGTATAAGATAATTGATTCCGTGTCCCTTGGCCAAAGTTTAAATTAAGCTGCAGCCAATCAAACACTGGTCACTTCGTAATCAGATGATAATTCATCTCATGCGTCCCGTGCCCGCGGCGGTATTACGAGCGTCAGCTTACAATGAGGCTCTCCTCATTCGCTGCCCTACAGCGTTTAGGGACGCTTGTTTCATTGACCGCATCGCGGGCAGCGGTATGTGTGCGCCAGAGACACGAGCTGTTCCCGCGAGTGACTGGAAGAGTCAGTCTCATGGGGAAGATTGGCAGGCGTGCTACACTCGACGCCGTTTTTCCCATGACGCGAGTGAAAAAAATAAGGACCGGGGAGCCGCGGGATGTCGGGCCGTGAAGATGATCACGCACGGCCGTCGGCTCCTGACGCGCGAGGTGATCGTTGGTCGCGCACAGACACGGCAGTATCGTCGTGCCGGCTCGAAGCGATCGAGGCCACTTGTCCGTTCAGTCCAAGCATCTGGTTTCCGGATCACCCACCCTGTCCCCGGACACCACCACACCCAAGTTATTCATGTCGAGAAAATGCATATTTACAACTACAATCTTGTGTCTCCATATCTTTTTTGTGCTCAGCTTATACAATTCATTTTCTGATGCCAATGAGCATATCTACAGTAGCTGAAGGGCTGTTGTGCAGGCCAGCGCGATCCTCAAAAACATTTTCAAGGAATCACTTACACGGCACAAAGAGCAGCGAGTTTAGAAATCAGCATCAACATTAATTTTGCCCAATACACAAGTATTTTTATTGCAAGCTAGATTCTTGATCAATGTATTGGTTTTATCTTCCCTCGCTCGCGAATATGTGGAAAATGACTGTCCTGCCTCTTCGTATCAACGATCATCAAGAATCTGTCGGCGAGAATTAGATCCCATTCTATTTGGAACGCAATATTTTAGTCAATTTTTTTACTGGGGGAAAGGTAGAAGTTGCACGAGCTCTACTTTGAGTTTTGAACAGACAGACTCGCCAATTGGTCTTTTTAGTAAGGCTTGACTTCGTATTTATGCATTGACGAAGAATCTTTGGAGTATGGATGGGATTGGGTAGACATAAGGTTTGGTAAAAAGTCAATATTTCTTGGATTTAATCACATATATTGGGTTTATATCAAGCCTTGGGATAATTGCGAGGCAATAACCGTACTGGAAACTTTCTTCGCCAATAGCCAAAAACTACGCTATGTGGATGTCTTTACGAACTAGAACCAAGGAACAACATAGCTCCCATCGAGAACTAAACTAAATAAATGTACACTATCTCAAGAATTAGATTAGCACCCAAATTTATGGTTAAGCGGCTAAGATGTGTTTTTCCAGCCAGACATAGCCGGCCTATCTGGAAAGTATCGGATACTTCTTTTAGACGTGCATGGAGGACATATTGGTGCAGAACTATCCAGCTCTGCGAAAGGCACATAGTAGAGGTCCTATTACCATCTCCTCATCTCATACACATCCTGTAGTCATTTGCCCTCGTAGTATTCTTGTATATCAAGTCAAAGTGTAAAAACCTTACCCGAGAATCTTTCCGCCCCGATAGACGCTGTTTTGGTCAAGGAGAATAAATTTATCCTCTTCGATCATAAATCGAGACAGGAAGGCTTTCTAGGAACGGTATTTTGAACTGGCTGGCAAGCTGCTAGTCTGGGTTCGTTCAATCCGGATCTGAAAATCGACTCATCACAGCTTTTGAATCGGACTTGTACACCAACACAGCCTGGGAAGCCTGTAAACATCATTTATACTCTTTATTGCTCCTCTCAGAAGCCCTATCAGGTTTAAGAGATCCTTCAGTATCTCAGGTGACTTCAAAATCCCATCCAGGTGAGCCAGGTTGTGCTAAAAATAGAAGGCAAATTTATTGGAGCCCCAAGTACGACGCTGGCCTGGGCAAGAGAGCAAATGTCTTGCCTATAGTATTAAATTTCCATCAATACTTCGATTCAGAATAGAAATTCGGTTCAAATTGGTCAAAATCAATTGTTCATAGACAAGAAAACAATTGGGTATGCCAATGGAAAATTCCTGCTGTAGAGGCTCGGAACTCCGCCTTCGATCTTAGAACATAGCCTAAAAAATGTATCAGAGGGTCTGGTGCTGCCATGGATTACGAGAATGTATTTTCTTAATTTCAAAATTAAAAATTTCTGATTAATGTCGTATTTTTAGTGAGGGTGCTGCATTCGGATTTCTGTCGGGGAACTGGGTGATCCGGAATCTAGATGCTTTGACTTATCGCTGTGAACATGTAAACATGTACTATCCCCTCGATGAATTATCCACAAAGAGTATTTTTCAGAAATTAAATCGGGGATATCTACTGGGTTTGGTCCAGCAGTCTCGCGAAAAATGAAATCCAGTTAGATAAGAGAAAATTCTATATGCTGCTGGTCACTGATGGCATAGGGAAGTGTGCAAGAGTTTAGCTGTTTGTGTACGAATAGTTGAGCCTTGCGGTATCGAGCGTGCGGGGTCGGGTAGATGGCCTCCCTCGGCTCCGAATGAAGAGAGGGGGATCGTCCGCGTGACCCCGCACGCTCGACACTGTAAGAGCTATATTCTTGTACACATCTCCCGGCCATCAGCCGGCAGTAGCATACAGAATTTTCTCTTATCTAACTAGATTTTATCTTTCGCGAGACTGCTGCACCAAGCCCAGAAGATATCCCTGATTCGAGTTCTGAAAAATACACTTTGTGAATAATTCGTCGAGGGGATAGTACAAGGCCATGCATCAGTGTTGCTGGTCTCTACTGGCGAAACAACGTTCCGTCCTCTCAAAAATCATGCGCCGAAAATATCAAGAGGCACGAATGCAGGCTTCGGCGGGCCATCCGGACATGATCAGGACAGCTACTATCTCCCGCAAGCAAAGTTTGAAAACTTTATACCTCAAAGCTAAAAAGGTGGATTTGTCGGGCTGGATTGCAGAAAAAATAAAAATGAGCAAAAGTCCCGAACACTTTTGCTTATTGATGGGGGGGATGATGTTTACAAAACTTTGACTGCTTGCGTGTTAAATGCCTCATTTGGGGCAAGTTCGGACAAGGAGAGCGGCGGCGTCAAATGGCCTACCTAAGCCCCGCTAAAAACTCAAGTCTTGTGAATACTACTGGCACATCAGCACTCAACAGCATACAACACTTTCCCCTAGCTGCTTAAAGGCTTTTTCTGCAAGCCCCTGCAATGTAGCTTAGCAAAATCCATCTTTTTTTTTTAATCATTCTTGTGTATGCAGCAGCCTTCAGGCTATGACACGAATGACCATGGTGCGATACATGGAGCGATGTTTCAACACGACATAGGGGGCACTCACACCGAACATCATTTGAAGACATAACTCGAAGTCAGGTGCCTTACAGCCCTTTCTACCCTCACCCGTATATGTCTGCCGCAGGAACGCATTTCAGCCACCCACGGCTGTCCTGTGTGCCTTCAACATCGTCACATACATGACCAGGCGAGAAATGTGGTGTGAGGGTCTTGCTGGATTCGAACCAGCTTTCTCCTGTCTCACGTGGGGCATGTGCCTCGGCTACCCAGACTCTACATGGGAGAATAGCCCGGACGGTGTACCACACCACCATCCGACCCAAAATCCATCTCTTTAGGTTTGAAAATTTACAGTTTTCAAACTATGCTTGCTGGAGATAGTATTTTACTGTCGAAATATTTAACTGATAAGATTGCTACAGGGCTACAGGGGTATTCTTTCTCCTGCAATCGGCGGTGCCATTTAGAGGTGTATCCATGCTACCTTTCATAATCTTCATGGATAGGGGCCCAGGCTTGGTGGCCTCAGGTTCACTCGAAAATAAATCTTCGATTTTCGACTACTATTCCTCCAGGGTGGTGTCCGTCCAGTGGAGAAAACCCTCGATTCAGGGGTGTCATCCCTACTAGCTCCAAAAAATCTCGACTACCTTCAAGGCTAACTGAAGCCTAAAGTTTTTGCCTGAACCGTTAGGTGGCTACCAATTTTCATATACCCCACATCAGCATCACTTTCCATCATCGCAGCTATCATCAACTTCAACAGCAAGACCATCAACATCCGTACTGAAAATATCTAAATTCTAATATTCTCCAAAAGTATAAAATACGAAGAGAAAACAAACCTCATCCGTTACTAAGAAGCTAAAGAAGCCCCCTTGATCTTGAAAGAGTAGAAGAAATAAGCTGGACCGATGAGGATTGGATGGACTTCCTCTATAACGACAAGATTTGGTCTCCAAATGGCTCATACCCAAGAAAGTGAACTACCCGAAAGGTCTGTACCTTAAATTTTAGTTCAAAGGCTCAGTGGACTACTCATCCGATCAATATAGTTAAAGAATTTCTACCACCGGCTTGATGATGAAAAAGAAGAAAAGTTGAGACAATATCTTGAATGGATATACTAGAGATGCTTTGTGTATGCTTGAGCTTGCACGTTTTACGAATAACGGGGGAGGTTCATCACCACTATCGAGTAGCCGTTTTACTACGACCTTGACCCAATGAAGCATTTGTAATATAGAGTTAAGGACTACCTACGGTAACATTATTCGAAAATGGATGGTGGAAAACAGTAGTGGTCTTGCGACGAACTTTGAGAGGCGTTGAATAAAGCATGGACTTGGGATGATGCTTCGATGCCGAAAAGGCTGGAAAAACTCATTAGTGAGAAGATATGAGGCTATTATGTGTGATAGAGAAGGCTTTTGAAACCATAGATGAACGTGTAGCAGCAATCATTTTGCGTGTTAGGAAGAGTAGAATATTAGAGGTAGAAATAAAATGGCTTGATTTGGTTTAGCTTCAAGAATTAGCGTAGTGGACAAAGTCTCGGCCGCGAAATCGCGAATGTCAAAAGGGAGGACCTTGGAGCTTTCATGAGACAAAGCTTAATCTGGTAAATTTTATAGCAGATTACGCGCTAAATACGACTAAAGTTAAAGCTAGTGACTAGCCGTAAAAATAAATCTTCAATATCTCGTAGCTCCCCCACAAGCTACAATCACCGCCTGACATCGCGCCGGCATACTTCCGATGAGATGCTGCAAAGAGTTATGACTTATAGAATCCCATGCTTCCAGTATGATAATGCGAAGCTCAGCCGAAGACCGCTCCCGCCCA
>JAKRRZ010001563.1:0-10724 GCA_022627015.2 Podosphaera aphanis
AGGTCACAATTCCAAAGACGGGTCTTGCCAAAAAGATTATGTAAGAGGACTGGGATACCATGCAAAATGAATTTCACCATGGCTTTACCGCCTACTCATTTTGGCAAAAGCTATCCCTGTCGTATGATCCCTGTCGTATGACCAGCTAGCTAACTTACCCTTGCACCACTGTATCTGAGAGATTCTAAGCTTTTTCAGGTTAATCCTTATACAAAAACTGGAGCTATCTGCGGCGCCATGAGTAATTCGGTTAATGCCTGCATGCAAGTACCAGGGTCTATTTTGAGCGGAAAAATGCAATTGGCGGTTAATCCTTGCGGAGAATTTCTGTAGAATGAATGTAGCCTGTCTTACGCACCGCACCATAGTTTGGCCCAAACTCGAAACAAACAACAGTGTTGTCAACTACCTAAAATCTACAACTACAGTCACTAAAACAATTAATGATCAAAAGGTCCACCTCGTGCCTGTACTACGGCCTTAAATCTAGCATACATGCCCATCAAGACTAGCTCAAATCTTTTAGGAGTCGTGCATACTCGCTACACCTCTAACATAATAGGACGAACCTGATCCCTTCGCCGCTGTCTTCCATCAAGAACATCTCAATGTTGATCCTGATTATAAGTTTTTATCATACCACGTATATTCTCAATGGGATTCAAATCGGGGGAAAACGGCGGCAAAGCCATTAGCACGCCTCCATTTGCTGCGAGTTACTGCTTCATGCTACAAAATGAACAGGCGCATTGTGATGCAATAAAATCTGAGGTCCATTATTCGTTCGGATAGACCCTAAAAAGCCTCGGGAAGGATGTTTGCACGGTAACTATCTGCTATCGTCTTGTTCCACTGACTTTCCAAAAAGCGATGGGACCTGCCTGAATTCCTGAAAAACAATCACAGAACAACCAGGCATTGTTTTTACGGCGACGGTCGATGTTACAGGTTCTATTGTACTCTCATTTGCCTTTTAAATTTTAATAATAATAGAAAATCTAGACTCGCCCTTCTTGTGACATGCTCTTTGTTGACGTAACAATCGCTGATGAATGTCTCGTCGCCAGATGACTCGACACCGGTTTCCGAAATCAAGATGAAAATTTCGCTCTGCCCTTTCTAGTCTAAGTCTGATGTACTCATCAGTGAGCGGAGGCTTTCTTTACGCAACGTAGCGGGAGAGAGATCTTCGCTTAAGCGCATTCCGGGTTGCATCTTGTCCAATATTCCAGGACTGAAAATAAACAGCAAGTTTGAGATATGATATCTGTCGAGCCTCCTGATGAGAGCTGCAAGCAAATGTTGCAAGCTCTTCTTCTTGTTCAAGCGTCAATACTGGTGGTCGGCCAGTACTTTTTCTTGGAGAGAGACGATCAGTGCGTATGGTCTTCCTCACATGAATCATTGTTATCCCGAGGAGATCAACGATCTGTCTGTTGGACTGCCCGGCTTGAAGGAGAACAATCACCTAATTTCTATTAGTCAGGTTCATACTTAAGTGGCATCTGGAATTTAGATCTTAATCGAACTCTTCAATCTCAA
Source organism: Podosphaera aphanis (assembly GCA_022627015.2). Classification (NCBI taxonomy): domain Eukaryota; kingdom Fungi; phylum Ascomycota; class Leotiomycetes; order Helotiales; family Erysiphaceae; genus Podosphaera; species Podosphaera aphanis. The sequence continues at coordinate 1,543 of JAKRRZ010001563.1, forward strand.
TTAAGTCTGGTTGAGTTGCGGCCTCTAGTTGGAGAGTGATCCATCCTGCAAAGCAACTTTAGTAAAGATACAGGCACCACCATCAATAACGTTATGTGTAAGATAGAAAGTGATTCTCAGGGCCAATATATCCTATAAAGAATCTTTAGATGATAGATTATCAGAACGTGTGAATATTAGGTGAGGAAAATATAGAGTAGTTCCAGACTCATCTTATAAGTAATTTCAGATATAAGTTATGTAATGAGCTTGATTGATTTAATAGAAGACGGTGGCAATAAGTAAGAGTGCATCAACCGGTGATGAAAAATAAGACCATAACCTCATTCCTGTGTTCTTCCAGACGAATATATATAATACATATGAAATCAATGTTCTCATCCTGGTTTGATCCAAGAGTAGCTAATAATAAATAACATTTCCCTCAGAAGATAGTTGGTGTTTCGGCTCAAAGTATTGTTTCGTTTGATCTTAAGTTGGTCGGTGTTGTGATGTTGATCCCACGAATCCAAGATTGGATAAAACGTCTAGTGCATTGGATTGACTGCTGTGTCGCAGCATGTGACTAGCGTAGAATGTTGACAAGGGTGTAATTATATTCTGACATAGATCAATCGTGAACCAAAGCTTGTGGTCAACAAAGGGTAGAATACGAACGAATTTTGAGGAATAGAAGTCGCTGGAAATGGTGCGAACGGGGTACATCAGAGGATAAGGCTGTGTGAGAGAGGGAGAACTAGAGAGCTTGAGCCCTTGTCAGATTATGTAGAGTGGCATGGATCTACCCCTGAATAGCGTCGCCGATCGAAGACGATCGCATCAGATTGAATACCCCTGTTGCCCTGTATGTGTTCGGAGAAGAACAGAGGAGACTTAGTACGGAAGGATGAAGACTAGTTCAGTTGCAGCGATGAAATTTTGGCGACATCCAAGGGCTTTGGTTCAGTTTGCATGATAATTGGACGCCAAACATTAGGTACGCACAAGTATTCCACCGTGTGCAATAAGCATTACGAAGATTAGTACTAGCCCTGGTCCCCGCCAAGTACATAAAAAAAAGTAGAATGACGTTTGTACGTCTCCTCTCTCTCGTCTGACTTAGGCGTACAGACAGAACTTAACCTCAACTCCCCCGGCTTGGAACAATCATGAGTAATCCTCGATTGATTGACAGGTGATCTAACGGACGCCCCACAACGTCAACGGACTCCACAACCCTAAACCTTGCCAGCCCTATGCAGGCATGGGGGGGGGGGGTAAACCGTACGTCATCAGACCTGAACTAGTCTCAAAGCGGTGAAATGCGGGCGGGTCTAACGACATGCAACGCAATTGACGCCGCGGCGATATGATCTTCGGTTCACCTACAATTTCGTCGACATGGATGCAATGCTACGTCTACCTGGAAGAGGAATACATGGAAAGGCCCTCGAAGCTGAAGAGGAACAATGACTCAACAAGAACCTGATGCGGAAGGGATAGATACCAATTGGAATTAAAGAAAGGGAAGATAGGATTTGGGAGGGTCGTGAATTATTTTTTTTCATGGTTCAAGAATGAAGTCCCAGGTACATCCTGCAGACTGGGACATGAACTTCTCAAAGAGTCGTCATAATACGTAGTAAGACAGGGCTGCCGCTGACTACCTAACTGACTGCATGTATACAATAATTCATGAGCTACTACGCAATATGAATGCCACTCAATCGCTCTGTAAATGTCTCTTGAAGAAGCTGATATTTGGGTTCCGAGAGGAGTCCGAGAGTCTGCGCACAAGGTTCAACAGATGTAGAAAGGACAATTTTCTTGATATCTCTCTAGTTATGTACCTCCTACCTGTTAGATCTTGGGTGATCACATGAGTGATAGTGGAAGTAGGTCAACGATGAGATGTTATCTCAAAAGAGTTATCACGAGAATGTAAGACAAGATATGTAGACTAGTAAGATGTGTTGTTGTTTTACATGGAATTGGTACGTCATAGAGGTATTTATCCTCTAAGTTCCCTGACTCCGTTATTACTTAAGCAGGTAGTCTCACAGTATCTGATGGTGATTACTTGCCGCCTACTCAAAAGTGTGACGTTGGAAGCAATGGATATAATGAACGCTGAGGAATGTGCAGACCGTTTTTTGCAGTGTCATTATAGGTTTTATGAGTTCCCACACGCGCTAAAATCAGACAGAAGGTCAAACTGGGTAGGCCATTTTTGGCGACGGCTTTGCCAGCTCACAAAAATCGAACAGCGGTTGTCAACGGCTTTCCATCCAAAAACGGATGGATCAACGGAGAGAATAAATCAGGGAGTATTGACGTATCTTCGGGCATTCATCTCATTCTCGCAGTTGGAATGGGCATCTATGTTACTAAAAGCGTAGTTAGCCATTAACAATCGAGATAGTTCAACTTCGACGCTAAGTCCATGTTTCTTAGAGCAGGGGTACCATGCTGAACCAGTGCAACTGAAGTCGGTTAGTACTTCGGAATCACTTTCCAGACGGGCGAAACGGGCAGATATGTCTGTGGGTAGAATCCGAGAAGCGCAGGAGTTTGCTTCTGTAGCTATGGCCACAGTGCAACGACAGATGGAAGACCAGGCAAACAGAAAGCGCGATTCGGCGCCACAATTTAAAGTGGGTAAAAAAGTGTGGCTAAGTCTGAAAAACATCCCTTCTCCTCAACCGAAAAGAAGTTAGCTTGGGTGAACGCGAAAGTCAAGGTGGTAAAAGTCATGTCGCCACGTATGTGACAGCTGGTAAGCTGGTTTGTCCTGTAGCCTATGTTATGTATAGGCGTGCGAAGACGTAACAGGGAAAAATATGGCATGCATTATTCAGCGCCTGGATACGAGAGGCCTCCCTCTGATACGAGGCTCAGATACCTCCATTGATGTTAAGGTAATGGTGTCTTCTACGCTAAGGGAGTCATATATATATATATATATATATATATATTTGTAGTGTAACGAGTTAGTTACTTCTTCATAGATTCGAATCTTAACTACCTCTACTCATTCAGCTGCGCAAGCGCTTTTGTTTAGAGTGTGACCACATGTGATCGAGCAGGACGTTCCAACCAAAATATGGCCTACATTTCATGTAGACCTTATTCGAAGAGCAGGCGAAGATCCATTGCCATCGCAAATACAAGACGACTCCCAACCTCCACCCTTTATGGTCACAGAGGGACAGAGAACCAACCCGGAGCAGGTCGTTCAGCGAATCCTAAGAGCTGAGAAGGTTCGAAGAGGAAAAGGGTGGGTTCGCCGAGTTCTAGTGCTGTGGAAATGTTTTACAGAGCCAACGTCGGAAGATCGATTCGAGCTTGAGAATGTCAAGGCAATGGACGCATTCGAAGATCGGTTTGGTTAAGTAGACGGCGTAGGGGAGACTGAGGGGGCAAGACAGGAATAAAATAAAATAAAAATGTGTAAGGGGGGGAGTGATGTAGCGGGCTGAACCCAGAATGAGGATGGTCGCTAGGACTACCCCGTCTGAGATACATGTACAGGTACAGGTAGGCTCGGGATCTTGAGGATGATCGGTAACGCATGCACAGATGGAGAAATCCCGAGGAAATGTCTGTGGAGGGCGTCGTATGGTACATACCGAAGGGGATCGGCAGGGCATGAAACAATGCACGTGAGGAAGGGTCTGTGCAAGGGTAGTAGTTGCTGACAGGAGCGGGGATATCAGATTAACGTTAGCGGAGTTCCGATAGGCGCACCCAGCGAAGATAAAGAGTCGAGTCGCCTTAGTAGATAGGTTCGTTAAGAAAAGATATTTCGATTTTGTAGTTATTGTCTTTTGAGTTCCTCCAAAATGAACCGTTACACTCGTCGGCCTTTGGTTCGTCGAATCTCATCCATGAAAGCGACAGTCAATGATATGCAAGACGGTGGCCCAGTAGTTATCGTCCCAGAAAGAGCCATACAGCAGACAGAGACGCTTAATGAATTTGCTGCCTCAATTGAATCCGCGAGAAATGAGTTATCTGCTCTGGATTTAGAAGAAGAGCCTGGCCTCACATCGGATTCGAATTCATCCTCTTCGACCGTGCCAGGTACGCCAATAACACAGGCAACTGCTGATACCTTTGCATTTGCATTTGATATTGATGGAGTCCTAATCCGGGGTGGTCGACCAATACCGGAAGCTATAGAGGCAATGAAAGTCCTGAATGGAGATAACGAATATGGCATTAAAGTGTAAAACAAGTTACCTTTTTGAAATTTGCTTACAACTAACATCAACTTAGGCCGTATATATTCCTTACCAACGGTAAGTCCTCCATAGTTCCGGCGTTATGATCACAAATCCTTAATAAACTTAGGCGGTGGCAAGACAGAATCTGAGCGATGTATCGACTTATCCCGTCAGTTAGACATCGAGGTTTCCCCCGCTCAGTTCATTTGTGGTAAGTTCTCCGAGTCATTTGCCTTTTACTCCATAAAATGGTGGTCTTTTTGGCAACTGACCACCCTTGTAGGACATACTCCGATGCGTGAGATGGTGGAAAAGTACGAGACCGTTTTGGTGGTCGGTGGTGAAGGAGAAAAATGCCGAGAAGTCGCCGAGGCATACGGTTTCAAAGATGTCGTCACCCCTGGTGATATCATCAAATTTAATGAAGCTACAACGCCCTTCCGACGATTAACCAATGAAGAACGAGCAAATTCGAGGATACGAGATTTTAGTAAAACTAAGATTGATGCTATCTTGTAAGTCAACTCGTCCAGAAATGTAGCCTTTATCATTAACTCCATAATCACAGCGTATTTGCCGACAGTCGTGAATGGGCTTCAGATATTCAAATTATGTTGGATCTTGTGATGTCAAAAGGAGGATATATTGGCACCCTATCCGAGACGTTTGATGAGGGACCGACTATTTACTTTTCCCATAATGACATTGTCTGGTCTGCAGCCCATGACAATGTTCGCCTGGGCATGGGTGCTCTCCGCAAAATCGTCGAAACACTCTTCAAAGATCTTTGCAAAACCAAAGAGCTCGAGACGATTGCGTTTGGCAAGCCTCAAATTGGTACCTTTGAATTTGCTACACGCTTATTGCAGCAGTGGCGAAAAGACGAACATGGCATCAATCGACCTCCTGAGACTGTCTACTTTGTTGGAGACACACCTGAAAGTGACATCAGAGGTACAAATATGTTTAACGAAAAAGCCAAGAATGACTGGTACTCAATATTAGTTGGCACTGGTGTATACAAAAGCGGTACTGAGCCAGCATATTTGCCTCGGGTTACCGTCGATACCGTCTTAGACGCTGTTCATCACGGATTGAAGCGCGAATTTTCACGGAGAAAAGCATCAATTGGCGATGATTGGCCGCGCCAATGAACATGACATGGTTGGAGACGTGAGTGTTCAAAGTTTGAGCTGTATTTTTAAGTTGAGAATCATAATGCGGGCTACTTAAGTGTACTTCAGCGTCAGTTTTGATTGAGCTGCGCTGCACGAGTTGGAGTCGGACTTTTACTTGGGACAGGGCTTTATACGGTAGGTTTGTCTTAATCTGATTTGTTTGGGGATCGGCGAGATAAAGCGGATGGACAATTAGTTGTCACAATAAATGATACGCCATACATATAAATTGGAGTTATGGCTTTCACCCAACGTACCTGAGAAAGCAAAACATGTATATGCGCGAGCACAGATATTGCAGACGGCAGAGGTGTGATCGGCACAGAAAGGGTTCATGACCTTCCGATGAGGGGTATCATTCGTACATTTATCCGGCCTCTGAAACAACGTCTTCTAGTTTGAATTTCCGACTTTTCATACTTTTGCAAGAGATGAAGAGGAATTGGAAAGATCGCGGCTGGTCTATAGAAACAGTTACCACGCATTATTTTGAGACTACTTCCACTGAGCCAGCGACGTCCGGCTCAGCGCGACGTACAGGTAAATATCATAGTCACCAAAAGAAAGGCCCGATCAGGAGGCCAGAAAACCACAACGACCAAAGGCTTCGTCGATAAATACCGCTTTCTCGGATGTCGACCTTCTCGCAGCCAGTCGAAACTAGTCAAAAAGAGTCGTCCACTCTTCCCTGACAAGAATTTTAATTAATCATGCAAAATCTCTTTTAGGTTCTGCAGGAATACAAGGTTGAAATTAAGTAACTTGAATTAGATTTCGGCTATTTTGACTGGTTCTAAAGATGGAAAATTGGGTGGGTGTATCTTATGAATGTAACCAACTCTCACTCTCGTCCACGTCCACGTCCAAGTGCTACACCCTTATGAGAAAGGATTTCAGTTTTGACTTGGAAGATACCTTTTCGTCAGTTTCATCAGTGTCAGCAAGGAAATCAACTTCATAACCTGCAATCAACAGTTTTCGTAGGGTATTTTGGCGCAGTCCATTCAAAAAGAGAGCGAGATCTAAATCGAGCTCAACATAACACTCTAAATTAGAGTCAAACACTAACATATAAAACTTTGGGCTTTTTTTGAGATTGATTCTGAAAGGTCTTCCATATTTAATGGATCTGAAGTTACCAAGGTTCTTCGGTTTGGAAGATGATTGATCCATTTCGCTAATATCTTATGCGTACAATTCCATTTTTTGCGCTCAAGGCGTGAGCTATCTTTTTTGCTGATGTGAGATATAACGGTATCTCCAACAAGCCTAATCAGCTCATCGAGCTTAACATCTGGATCTACCGAAGTGCGAGGATGGCGATGGGCCGAAGAAGCGGCATATATTTGAAACATATTTGCTACATAGAGGGAGTCTAGTGATATCCGGACGAAGAAGGGGCTTGCTTTAATTTATTCAGCTCGAGAGATCGGATGAAGAGATAGTAAGGAAACGCAGTTTGATCGAGACTCGAGAGAATAATCTTTTTCCAGAGTGTGATTTTCAAGGGAAAATAGAGCTATCGGTATTTTTGCCCAATCCTCTGATAATAAAGCTCGGTGGACAATATGCCAAACTTTGTTTCAAAAAAGGTATTACAAGTGTCAAGGTGGAAAAAGCTGACATGTTCATGAATGCTATGCGTTGTTAATGAATTTCCCTTGTCTTCAACTCGAGAGATCGACTGATTGCCGGTACAGGCTTTTCACAGCCCTTTTTACCAAAAGCCTACCCGTCTATGCACACGCAAACAGCGTGTTAACGTCTCGTTGAAGCTCAAGCTGATCGACCTCCAAGGATAAAATGTTGAGTGGAAGCTTTGGCATCTTTGGGGAACTTATTGATTTCAAAAAAACAAAGTGGATATATTTCTTGGGAAATTTCGATGAGGACCTCTGCAACAAGCACCTCACCAGCTTAGATATACATCTTACTCAAGGTACATCGAGAGTGGTGGATAGCTGAAATCCAATCACATAGCAGATTGATGATACCCAAATTACTTCTAAGAAGCTTATCTCTCCATGAAGTTTTTACAGGGCAAACAAAATGCAAGTGAAATACGACAAACATCAATGTAAAGTTGATATCTGAGACGGTCTGGCAATCAAAAAAAGTTGAAATTCATCATCAGATATTGGCCGCGAAAAGTCAATTTTGGTGGTGGGGGTGTGACGGTGCAGTGTGTCCTGTCAATGTCTCCATTCAGGGAGCCTGCGGTGATGTACGAAACATGCGGTGGCTTATGCAGCCCGGAGCAGAGATCGAGATGAAAAAGATCGCATGATGATGTTTTCACCTGCACATTTTCCTGCAAAACCTACGAAAAATCAGTATTTGAGAAGTATTTTGGGCAAGAGGAGTCAATAAACATGTATGTAGTATTTAGTTACAATTATGAGAGAGTATCTACCCCACTCTGACCATGAAAACCTTCAAATCGAACGTTGGATGCGTGCTTAACTATATGCCATCAAAAATACTGAAAGTTAAAACTCGGCTTGCTTAGAATCAGCGTGCACTGAAAAGTAAAGGCCTTCCGTCGACTCGGACTGCTGCTCCTGCTGCTGCCGCCATTAAAGGTAATAATTGAACGCTGGGTCAATGCAGGCTCATCATCACCTACAGGCTAACAAATGCGGGAGAGACTCTTGTAATAGCGGTATACAATTTCCGCAACCTCTGCTACAAACAAATATATGACTCAAGGAACTCGTCATGCACATTCATGGCACACGCCTCACGCACGCGTCGTACCTCCTCCGCTGCCCCTACATCTTTGGTCATCTAGATAGTTAGTGGATGGTGGCAACCTACGATGACAGGGTCTGACTCTCACGGAAGGCCCGACCTGGGATGAATTGCCCCGAGAAAATCAAGACCACCAGATGGACCCGCACCTCAAAGCCGGCGCCCCCACACTTGTTAGAGCAGTGAAGAGGAGTGGATCATGCATCAAAATGAGGGATTCCAGAGGACGCCGATCAGCTGCCATGAGCGATGGAAGGAATGCGAGACCATCCTATCCACCCACGACCGGGCGTACCAAGCCAGAATGGCACGGTCGACGCTCGGAGGGGCCCACAAGACGACCAGAATCTGCCGACACACATGCGGCTGGCAGGCGACGACGATGCTGCACCTTGCGAGCCAAGGGACCCGCGGGGCCATGGCCAGATGCCGGTCCCTGGAGTTGATGGGCTGTGATTGCGACACAGGGACATGATGTCGTGTGAGATGCCGACACACATGGTACGGAAGGACTTTCGTGGTCTGGTCCGCGGGGCCGTTGGGCCTTGAGCAATATCGATCGCCATGATGCATCATGAAGCGAGCGAGATAGCGAGTCGAAGAAAACCGGACTCTTCGCCGACGACGCCATCTAATAATTACCTCGCCAAGGAAGTTAGTCTGCTACTGCTGCTGCACTATGAAAAGGTGACTTCCTCAGCACGGTCCAAGGGACTTGGTATGTGTACAAGTGGGTATAGATATGCGATCGTACTCCCTGTACCGGGCTAGATGCAGGTGAAAAAGTCTACACTCTCATGATTTCCACCATCCCCTAGCGCTTTCGATAAACCTAGTTCGAAGTTGCTCATGGAGAGGACACGGCAATCTTATACTGCATCATCATCATCATCATCAATGTCAGAAAATGGCGGCGAAAAGTGTAGAAATTAATGCAGTTCAGTACTGCATCTAGTTTAGTTCCCACTAATTACCGAGTCACTTATAAAAGTGGGCACGTGCGCTATGAGATTAATTTATGGAGGGCCTTTATTACTCATCAGCATGA
>JAKRRZ010001564.1:0-10716 GCA_022627015.2 Podosphaera aphanis
AGCTTATCCTAATATGGCCTCGCTTAGAAAAGATCAATAGAGTAAACTGCCATATTGGTATAATAATCGGCAACTAAAAACCCTGCAAAGACATACTGCCTTCACTTACCCCTGAGCCCCTGTACATGTACGTGTGTGGTTTACTTTATGCCATCTCTACGCGATAGATAATTAGATACTTCAATCGTAAGACGTCGATGCACGTCAATTACAGGATTACCAGCTCTGATCTAAATGATACGATGCCGTAGCTAAGCTTAGATTTGTTCATCCTAGCTCAGGATACGCACGATCTGTAGCTAGCGTACAGAGGCATGATGCCCCTTTGAGCCAGATGTAAAATTTATGACTCGATTATTTTGGAAGTTCACTTTAGAGTTGTGCCGGCGCAAGATTCCATTCGTAGACAGCAGCGGGAATTTCCTTACTCGGGAGTTGATTTTCTTCCCTGGAACCATCATATTGATGGCGTGGAACTCTCGTTCCTGACTTCCTAATAATTAGCTTATGGGATCAGATGGCTTAGAGGTAAGTCATCCGGGCTGGTAATCTAACACCATATCGATGTGTAAACTTTGTGTCTCAGTGTCCATGTCTCCTAGGGATGGGGCTTCAGCCACGGCTAAGCCCGATAGACAAGAAAAATAAATAAAATTTTATTTTTTAATTAGCTTGTGGCGTTCCGCTAATCGTGTCAATTACGGTGGAAAAGTATTTGGGACCCTTATGCGGTGAGTTTTCTGCCACTTGTACATGTAAGTAATTATGAGCGTGCACTTCAAGCGTCAACCAACTACATGTACGCCAAAATATAATCGACGACTCATCACAACAATGTCACCCTCAAATACCAAAGCAAATGCAACGAATGGAATCCTCCCTATCGCACCGCCTCATAATTCTACCGACACCCAACGACAAACAGCTGCTAAACCACCAGCGCCTAGACTGAAGGTTATCGTCAGAAGGCTACCTCCAGGTCTATCTCAAGCGGAGTTCATTGATATATTGGGACCCGAATGGAAACTTGGTCAAGGGAAGGTCGATTGGTTTGTATTTGTACCAGGAAAAATATCAAAAGAGTAAGTTTGAATGATGTTATAATTTCGATACAGCTGATATTTTAGTCCGTCAAAGCTTTCTCGGCCCTCGAGGGCTTATCTAAATCTGACAAGTAGTGAACATCTGATTCATTTATCAGACGTAGTGAAGCAATCCATTTTTGAGGATGCTCAAAACACTTTTGGCAATAAGTGCTTAATCGGCCCGCCCACAGTTGAATATGCACTCTACAGATCCAAGCCATCCCCAATACTGCAGTCCGATGCCCGAGCAGGAACAATCGACCAGGATCCCGAATTCATGGCATTCCTCGAGAGAATAGCCAACCCTACGAAAGGGGCACACACTGAGACCTCTGCCAATTTAGGATTGAAGCATGAAAAAGTTACAACTACTCCACTTGTTCAATATCTGAGAGAAAAGAAAGCTACCAAAACCAAGGAGATAGCGGCAAAAACAACTAAGAAGCAAGAGATCAACAGCATAAAAGGAAAAAATGCGACGAAAGACTTGACTTTTATGCCAGAAGAATCAAGGAGAGTCAAGGAAAGTAAGACAGATAGGATGGTTAGCAAGCCAGGAAAAGAAGCTGTCAAGATCCTTAACAGAGATACCCCACCCAAGGCAATCTCGACTTCTCCAAAGCCAGCTGCAGCATCGCCTTCTAGCTCTGAAAAAAATTCGCCTAAACTGGACACATCTAAAGAAGCTACTGGTCGGCAAGCACAAAGAGGGACCGCCATGGTTGCTCATATTCGTATGCTCCAACGTGATCTTGGACTTAGCTCAGATCAAGCATTTCGACAGACTAGGCGACAAACGACTGATACACAAAAAGTCGAGAAAGCTTCTATTGACGAAAAAGTTAATCCAATTCCTAAGAATCTTCCAGCTCAGATCAGCCCATCTCAACCAGTACCAACAGCCCCAAGGAAAAATAACAGTTTCCCGAATGCTAGAAGAGGTCGAGGGAAAATTTATCCTTCTGATTCGGATTTCAAAGGTTTTCCGTCGACAACAAGACCTTCTACTCCAGTTGTTTTATTGAAAAAGCCGGAACCACTCAATCCGATCGAGCCATCAGCTCCTGCCCCATTGGATCCTACTCCATCAGCTCCTTCTTCATCAGCTGTAATCACACCGACAATGCCGAAACAGGCTAGCTCGGCATGGAAACCTCCACAGATACCTCCACCGACTGAAGGTGCCACGCAAGCTTTTGTAAAACACGCAAATCCTTCCCAGGGTGTCACGGAGCCTCTCTTGAAGGAAGCAATGGAAAAGTTTGGCGCGGTCTCGAAGGTCGAGATTGATAGGAAAAAGGGATTTGCATATGTTGATTTCATTGAGACAGAAGGTTTAAGAAAGGCAATGGCTGCTAATCCGATACCTGTAGCCCAAGGAACTGTCCAAGTTATGCAGCGTAAGGGGGTTGCATCACCGCTTCAAAAGAAGATCGGTCATCATACATCACATGCTCCGCCCCGAAATGGACGTGGAAATCGCAGTCGACCTTCTGGTAGACGAGGCGGAAGAAGTGTCTAAAAACAAAGCTTTAAACACCATAGAATCACTGTATATAGCAGACTACTTCCCTCCTAGTAATTATTTACCACGCTTTATGGTTAAGCGCCCATGCCATAAATATAAAATACATGCTTACAAAGTAATATGCTATCTAAACGATAAGGAGCTAGTTAGAACTACCGCAAGAGCTTATGTTTATTGTGTTTCAGACTCGATTGACGAGTAGCCTATCCGCAGCTTGTTGAAGGGACAACAAAATTCACCTAGTCATATCGACACCTTATGTTACTACTTGGAGTTATATGTACTTCCGTCAGATTGATACGGCCAAACCGTGACTCAATCATTTTAAGCAGACGAATGAAGCACTTTATAACGATCAAAGGACAAAAAAAATAGAAATTTGATATCTCAAGATGTTTAATATATGAATTATTGCTTAACAGTAGTCTCAAAAGAAGGTGGTGGGAAGTTGTGGCACCGAAGGTCAAAAAGTGATTTTTCAGAATTTAATTTTTGCCACTTTGCGAACTTCTAGCTCACGCAATAAGACTTATCATGATACGAAAACTTGTTAAAAGCCTTAAGTTGTATCTCATTCATCATCTTAACAGAATTTAAAACCTGTCTACAATGTTGAGGTTGAGTTATTTCAATTGGCGCATCAAGTGTCAAAACAATTTACAGATTGCTGTCCCTCACCTAATAGCGAAGCGATTAGGTGAGGTGGGGCTGTGACCAACCGAACAATTAGTATGCTAGTAAATTTAGGGTCATTGAGAGAGAGTACTAGAATATGCTTAATCATACTTATATGTAATGATGCTCAGTGCATCATACATTATAAGTGGCTATGTTTGAATTTGTTTTCATTTGACCCGATTTGGCGTCTACAGTGGCCCACGCAGGTAACTATCAACTTTAAATGTACATGAGGGGAAACCTTTCGGTGAAAACCCCTCCTTTCTACCCGGTTTTTTCTTTAATTTTATTTCCGAGTTTCCCAGGCAACCTTCAGGAAGTGCATTAACACTGTTGAACCCAGTGTGATAACCATCTCGCCAGTTATTTACTTTTATTTTTCCTTTCTTTTGCGATTCTTCCCTCTGCTTTATTTGTGCCTCTACCTCTCCAGCCAATCGGAATTGTTCGATCCATCCCTGGTCTAGGATCCACTGCGTGATTCTTCCGATATCTTCTGGGCTACTCAACGTTGCTTCGAAAGATCCATTCTTGGCCTTACGCCAGATATCTGTTCTCCCTTCTGACCATAAGGGGCAGGCCATTATGATGTATTTGAAATTTTGAGATAGATATCCACATGGGCAACTTGGGTTCTTAACTCCAGGGACGTTTCTTCGATACAGATAAGATTTGAGTCCCATATTCTCACGTCTTATCTGCATGGCTATACTTTTTTGGACCCTTTTAAGGGTTTTGTGCATCGAGTATGATGTTCCTCTAAAACTAACCTTTTTTTGCCTGTCGTTTTATCCGTGATGAACTCGGCTGCTTTCCAAGTTTCTGGATCGGCTACAGGTCTATGTCGTAGGGTTCTACTGCAATGTCGGGGAGGCCAAGAAATAGCCCATTCTTGATACGCCGCTAGCTTTCTCTTCTCTTTCTGTCCTCTTTCTGTCCTCTGATCGACTCTTCTCTGCAGATCCTAGTCCACTCTTCTCTATATCTTTCTTTCGAGAGAGAATGATTGCTGATTTCGTATCCGTCGACTTGTCGTCTAATCTTCCGGCAGGACTTTTCTATAGTTCGCTGAATCGGTAAGTTCTGGCTGAGTCCGGCGTGTTGCACTCTACTGTTTTTTAGGTAGATCTCCACCGGTAGGGTGAAGGTCTCGTGTTCCAGCACTCTCGTGCTGGTGTATTTGTTTGCCCCTGTGACTTTTTGTAAGCATTTACTCTGTATGGATCTCAGAGGTTTGACTATCCTTTCGGGGATGTGTCCTGATATCCCAGTCTCAGCCCAAATAGGGGAACCATACATAAGGGCCGGCCTCACTAGTGTGTTATACAGTATCCTTGCTTTGTGGAAGGTTTCTCCCCATGTTGACTGCGTTAGTCTACTCAGTGCTAGAATTTGGGTTTCGGTTTTTATCTGTATATTTTTCACGTGAGCACCCCAATTCAGCTTAGGATCTAGGTGGATCCCGAGAATTCGCAGGGAGACTTTGGGGTTAGTGAGCTGGCTTTGGATTATTACAGGTTCTTGGAGGTTGTGCCTTTTCCTTTCTCTGGAAAAGTGCATCAGTTGGTATTTTTCTGGTGCAAATTTGACCCCGTGACTTTTTGCCCGCAGTTCACACTTCTCTTGTAGTTTTTCTAGCCTTTAGCAATTTTCTTCTGTTGTATCTGACCATGTCAATATATTTCTGTCATCTACGAATCCCACCGCGGTGGAGTTTGGTGACTGCAGTAGTGGGAGTAGTGTGCTTGCGAGTAAGAGAAAGAGGAGAGGAGAGAGAGAAGCTTTGGGGGATTCCTGCAAATGTCGGAATCTGATCGCCTTCGAACGAACCTAAAACAATTGAAGTGGTTCTCCCTTCCAGGAAAGATCTAATGAATTGGGTAATCCTTAAGGGGGTACTCTTTTGTCTCAAGTTGTGGACAAGTCTTTTGTGAGACACGTTATCGAAGGCTCCTGAGATATCGAGGCTGAGGATAGATGCCACCCGTTTTTTGCTCTTTTCCCCAGATAGTATGAATTTGCTCAGTGAGAAGTTCGACTGCTGAGATAGTGGACCTCTTCGGTCGAGCTCCCATCTGTTCGTCCGGAAGGAGGTTGTATTTTTAGGCTGCATCTGAGATTCTGTTTGCAACCAGTTTTTCTAAGAGTTTTCCCATCGTGTTTAAGAGGGCAATGGGCCGGTAGGATTTAGGCGTATCATGGCTGGGCTTCTGGGGTTTCCTGATGACTATGGTGGTGAATTCCTTAAATTTGTTTGGGTGGTATCCTAGACGAAGGCAGGCGTTAAAGAGTTCAGCCAAAACTTTGCTGAGTGTTTTACTGCAATTTTTGAGAAGTCTATTTGGAATACCATCAGGGCCTAGGGCCTTATCGTTGGGTAGTTTTCGGAGAGCTTCTTCGATATCCTGTTGAGTAATAACGTTTGGTATTGTTTCTAGCTCTTCATGATAGGTAAATCCCGCGATATCCTGGAAATCCGGGGTTACTGGGGGAGGGAAGAAATGCTGTGCCATAAAATTAACCTTAACAGGAGATTCGGTGTATATATTGTCTTCTGCATCCTTAATATCTGAGATTTGGGGAAGTCTCCGTTTCTCCTCTTCGTCTTTCTTTACCAATTTGGCTAGTTTCCAAACCTTCGTTGGATCCTTTGATGCCTCGGATATCCTTGTTCTCCAACCTATCATTTTGTCTTTTCTGATCCGGCTTTTTTTCCTGTTAGTGGCTTTGTTGTATTCTATCCAGCTTTCCAACGAGTTTTCTTGGGTCCACTTCCTTCTGGCGCTTCGAGCCTCTTGGACACGACATGAACACTCTGTTGTCCGATACGGTTTGGCGAATGGAGAAGGCTTGGCTTTTGGAATTGGTTGTTCTACAGTTTCATTGATGATCGCAGTGATATTTGAAACCATTTAGTCCAAGGTCTCTTTGCTGGAGAGCGGATCGTTATTCCTTGCAAGTTGTTCAAGCTTTACCGTTAGTCTCTTATTCACGATATCCAATTTTGGTTTCTTCCACTACGGACGGGGCTCTTCCTCTACTTTTCGTGGTATCTCTATCAGGAGTTCTGTTTGGACCAGTGCATGGGCCGATGAAGCATCTAGTTCGATAGAAGTTTGGCACTTGACTACCATCTCTTCTAGGGGTTTCGATACAAATATGAGGTCCAGTATGCTCTGACTTCCTCTGCTTTTCCACGTGATTGTACCTTTGGGAAGGATGAGCTCCATATTTCGTTTACATACTATATCTATCAGGGTTTCGACTAGTTTATGATGGCTCAAGACTGTTTGCCCTCTCCAGATAGAATAGTGGAGATTGAAATCTCCGATGAGGACGTGTTTTCCTTCTTAGGCCAAGACTTAAGGGGTCTAATGAAGCGTCCCTTGCTCTTGGCAGCTGTGGGAGAGGGGTGATTATATATATTGTGAATCCAAACCTTACCTGCATGACGGTTTCCGGTTTGTCGGTGTTTTGCTCTGGATACGTTATTCTTGGAAAAATTAGTAAAGCAGGGATTAGTGTACTAGAAGCAATCAAGTCCCTGCCTTAGTTACAACAAATTTGTCCCCATTTTAATCCATTTTACCCTTCATTTACGCCAATCTTTGCTCTTACTGAGCGAAGTGAGTGGAGAGTTATGGTGGATAGAGGGTTGTGGTATTTCATGAGGTAGGGTGGCGGAATCTTGTGTGGTTGACTTACATGAGTCACAGAAATGAAGGAGTTTAATTACCTCTGTATAGAACACTAACTATTTAAGAATCTGTGAGTTGGCTACAATGTCGATTGGCTACACAATTAATGATGCCGACTTTGTGTGTTGGGTTTCAGCTTGTCGTCGGGTTTATTACACTAATCAATACTTCTTTCGTTACTTCCCACCCCAACATTATTAAGACTAGTCTTGAAGCCAATGAAGGATATCGCTGTGATAGAAGAGCTTACAACCGAGAATTTCTCATACAATCGGCGTTACAGGCTTCCCAACGTCTCTTCGAAGATATTTCCCTCAATCCCATTGTGGTCGACACGAGTTTTCCAAAGGCTTACAAAGGGCCCATAGATTTTGGACAGAAAAATCTGTTCTTGTGGCCTCTCTCAGAGGGAGGCCACAGTTCATCAGACGCTGGTAAGTACAAAAGTAATCGCTTGAATGTATATAAATTGCAAAAAGTTGATTTTGAAATCCAGAAACCCATTTTCTCGTTCTAGGAAACTATGTTAAGAACATCGTCGGCGTGGTCAGAGGACAAGAACTTCAACATGTAAAGTGTATCAAAGAATATGATTTTTCTGACATGTATGATTCTCAGCTTGTTGCGGGATATCGGTGTCCATTAGATTTCTATCCATTCGAGATAATTAGAAATCAGATCGAAAATGCGAAGATTCATGCCCGGGGAAGATTGCCGACAAACAAGATATACCCGAAACTTTTCGATGGCTCACAGATTTACCATGACATCGACCAATCTTGGGGGTGGCCTATCGACGGGACATTGCACCATAGAGGTACATCCTGATCTCAATCATGAAGTCTTTTCGACGACTTGCGAGCTGATATCGTGTTTTTATGCTTCAGTAACTACATCTATCATTATAGATGAGAATTTTTCACTCATAGGAATTGTCCATCTAAGGAAAGGTATATATACTAGATGCTTAATCACGGCAAAGAACAAATTTACACCCAAGTTCGTTGGAGAAGCCATCCTGCAGCCAGCCGAGAGCGTCAATCAAGAGCTCGTAGATATTTTCCAATGCGATCCTACTTTTTTAATCTACTCGGAACAAGTTTTGATGGCTGCTTCCGCTGCCAATCGAAGGTTTATTCGGATAAGAAAAGAAAGATCAAACGCCCAGTATCCTCTTTATTATAAACGTTCTTCAGCAAATGATGAACTATATTTATGGCCCATGAGATTGAACAGTTACGGAAAATACATAGAAAGCGCCAAATTTGGTACGTATTTGGGTTTAAGAAACCGTTTTCAGATTTCATCACGACTAGGGCTTACAATCTCTAGATAAAAACGAAAAGTTTTTTATTATTATAGACTATTTTTCTGACGTTCATGGCTTGATTATGGCAAACTCTCCAGATGAAAAACACGAATGCCAGAGAAAATTGTATCCTAGACGCCTTATTAAGCAAAGCTCCATTTGGTCGGATTTATTTAATAGTGCTAAGAGGATGAAAACCAACTAGTCGAGCTTCCTGAATATATACGTATGTGTCATTCCTCTTTTTTTCGTCGATGCTGGTTCCCTTGACTGATGTGCAAATCTTACTCAGACATCCCTCTGACACTAAAACCTTGGGCGACACCCTACAAAACAGTTGACTGTTCCATCTTTCGAACATCCATCGCAGGCCTCTTGTACCACAATGTCTCAACACTGGACTATTTCTTTTCTATTGCAGGTTTCCATGTGATCTTCCGACCGAAAAAACGGAGATATACAAAATAATCTATGTGGTGCTGCTCGTGAGGTTATTTAGATATAAGCGGTAAACGGCAACACCTAGTTGCTCGTCTTGGTGCACACAAATAACGCATCTCCATTGAAAGTCCCCGGAATCTCGGTTTTCTGAACCCATTATTACCTACTTTGCATTCCATCCAATGCTCATCCATATGACCATACTCTATAGAGATTCCTCAAGCTTTTTTTCTGAAAATGAACAATTTTCTATATATCTTTTTTCCCAAATTTTTGCTCCACAATGAAACCCTCCGCCGGCTGTCGATTTACATGTATAAACGGAGAGCTCATGATGGGAGGTTATCGAGAGGGACGATCATTTCGTTACATTCAAAGAGCATTATCAGGACAAAGGTATATGTAACTCCAGTTAAAGTATTTTTATAGCATAAGAGAGTTGGGTTGGCTGGATACGAGTCTTGACAAAGATAATGATTTTCAGACGAAGAAGGTATCGATCAAGATGAAGAGCGGGCCTTGAACTCCGAACGGGTTCGAACACTACTGAGCGTTCATACCCGGCATGACAGAGGGAGCGAAAGTTTAGGCTTTACTGGCCTTCTGTGTCGGAAATCTTCTTTTGATACCCGAAAATTTGTTCGATAATTGAGGCTTTTTTCTTCGTGGTGGTTACTCTATTTTTTACCGAACTGCAATGCAGATGTTGATGTTTGATCCTCACCCAAGTTTCATTATATGTACGCCTTTTGCTACGTTAAGCTAATTTCGCTTGTCGGGGTGTTGACGGAAGTCTGGCCCCGAGTCTTCAGTGCATTCAACTCGGCCAATTCTTTTGTTTGTACTGAATGTCGACCGTACCGGTAAGCTTTTAGATTGGCTAAGAATACCTGACCATCTGTATGTACACTATGCAAAATGAAGTTCGCTTGTTCAGCCAACTTTTTACTCAAAAGCTCGTAGCTTCAGAACCACTCGATAGAATAAGTCAAAAACCTACGTAGATGAAATTAAGTGTCTAATGAAGCATATTCTAAATTTTTGAATCACGACTTAATCTATACAGAAAATGGTGGCTGGGAGAAACTGACTAAGCGAGGCGAACTTCATTTTGCAGGCTATTTTAGTATTTAGTATTACTGCCCTTTGCAGCCACGACGGCTTCAATTCGTCTCGGCAGAGATTCAATTAGATTCTGACAGCTGCTTAAATGTATTTTTGACCATTCATTTTTGATACGCTCCCATAATTCCCCTACTCCCTTGGGATATTCCTCGTACCTACCTAATCTTCTCTTCAACTCAGCCCAGGGATGCTCTATTAGATTGAGATCCGGAGATTGGGCGGGCCAATCCGAGCAGGTGATCTTCTTCGATCTTAAGAAGGCCTTTGTAGCTCGCGCAGTGTGTTTGGGATCGTTATCTTGTTGAAAGATTAGTTGGTCGCTAGGAGGCATGTCTCCCAAGAGGCACGTTGCCTCCATACTATAGATCAAATTTTGGTCTAAAATACTGATATACTGTTGTGTGTCCATCCTTCCCATTACCTGAAACATGGCACCTGGCCCTGACCAGGTCATACAAGCCCAAATCATCACGTTCCCCCCTCCAAATTTGACTGTCTGGATTGTATTACTATCTTTGCGCAGTTGTTTATCTTTCTGCCAGGTATAATTGATTCCGTCGCTGCAAATTCGATTGATCTTTGTTTCGTTAGACCAAACCACTTTCTTCCAGTCTTCTATCGTCCACTCCTTGTGTCTTGGGGCGAAATCCAGACGAGCTTTCCGGTGCCGAGCCGCCAAGGCTGGTTTTTTGGGCTTCTTTTTGGCCTTCAAGTCCGACTCTCGAAGGACATTTCTGACGGTTTGCGGGCTGAAACTAATACCCATAGACGCCTGTAGACTTGCTGCCGCTTGTTTTGGTGTCTTAACAATCCCGTTGGCTATATTGTTGACAATTCTTCGCTTGTCCCGAG
>JAKRRZ010001565.1:0-10709 GCA_022627015.2 Podosphaera aphanis
CGCTCCTCTTGCAACCGGCGCATCTCGTCGATCGCAGCATGGAGTTGAAGCAGGTCTGCCAGGCGGTTCTTGAGCTGATTCTTTAATGCGTGGTGTTGACTCTCGACTCTGGAGGTGACTCAATATTGTACGGGCGACGCACCATGGGGTATCCCTTTGCTGTTCTGCCGGCCTTTGTCTGAAGCTATTTTGGGTGGGCGGCTGACCAAAAAATTGCTGACGCAGCAGGCCGGCGCCGTGCCTCCGGTGGCGGCCGCCTCCGGGGTCGTCATTTTAGCAGTTGGGGTCGTCAATTCAGCCGCGTTGTTTAAAAAGGGACTAAAATTACAGGGGTCAGAGGTCGTAATTAGGAGTTGCCACGCTAACCATGCCATTTGTTTAAGGGGTTGGCTAAAATACAATCGAATACGAATAAGCTAAATCGTACTCACTTTTAGCGGCAGATCACCTTCTATATTAAGGAATACACACGTAATAATTTGTCTTAGAATGTACCTATGCTGAGCTAATAGAATTTAATTTTAATAAGCGTCCGACCATCAGCTGTCAGTAGCATAAAAGACTTTCTTGTAGCTGCATGGACAGTTCTTCTGAAATCCCCTACAATAGACGCATCAAATATCTACTTTTTAGGGTTGAAATGTTAACTTTTTACAACTATGCTTGGGGGACGTAGTATTTCGCAAGGGCTGCACAATAGCAATTACCACCTACATATACACGTATCTCAAAATATCTACCCTTCCTTACCTCACTATTCTGACAAAATTCTTAGGAGATAACAACGATTTATTCGATCATCGTGGAAACTTGCCTATCTCTGCTGGCTAGACAAACGAGTACATGAACATAACTGATTTTGCACATACGTATACCAACAAAGCCTTCTAATTTTGCTCAGATACACTATTTTGGAGAGGCGCGCAAGTCTGAGATCTTCCAAAGTGATGAAGGCTGGGCGCCATTTTTTAATACGAATAGTGAGTTGTCATGGTGAGTGAATAGATGTGGAAGTGAGTCTAAAACTAAGCATGGACGATGAAGCTCTCATTCTCACTTAGAGTACGACCACAATCTATTTCCAGCTTGGTCGTTCGAAAGCAATGCTTTTGGTACCTAGCTGATAGTGCTGTTAAAAAATAGTATTAGAAGTGAGTCAAAAGACTTGCAACGATTGTAAGATGGAATATGTATCTGTCTTTTTGATTGATGATTAATTGACTCCAAGCGTCCAAGGAAGCTGAAGAAGGTACTTAGTATTAGAATCTATTTCGACTTAGTTTTTGTTCTGTAAAGATTCCAACGAAGATATTGGAAGCGTTGATGGTACTTGTCGCAAGGCGTTCCTTGTAGCGCATGACACTTAACACACGCTTAAATGAACCAAGGATATTGAAGCGAAATACACTAAGAGCTGCGAAACTGTAAAATTTATTTTCTTTTTTTTACCTCTCCTAAGGCAGGATGAGTAGTTGATGGAGTATGACTTATTTTGTAAAATTTTCAGTCATTTTCTGACCTACAGCACTTATGATGTTGGAAAATTTTCACCTCAGCCATTTGTGGACAGGGTTATCGCCTAAGAGCGACTCTTTTCACATCTTCGTTTTGGGAAATAATGGTATCCCCAATGGTCCGATCGATAACTTCCAACACGCTTTGAATTGCCTGAGTACCGTCAACTAACAGTCCTTGTTTTTCTAGGTTTTTATCGACCATCATTTGTTCTTTCCAGCATTTTTTGAGCTCTTCCTGTCGTTTCTCGCTCATAACCCATTCCGAAGGAAATTGTGGGTTCTTCTTGAAACGGTGATGTTTAGTGTATAGAGGTATATCTTCCATAGTATCTGTAGAATCCTAAATAATAGTCAGCAGGGAAAGATTCTCTTTCAGGATCGATTTTTCATACTCTTGATTCTCTCAGAAGAGATGCGAGTACGTCACCTAGATAACGCTTATTTTGCGCCTGGGTTTCATAACTCTCGCAACTCATCTTCACGGTATCAGTCTCTGGATTCCATCTGACACCCGCAAGTTTTTTTAACTTTTCACGTTGTACTTCTGTTAGATCTGGAATATCTGCTGGGGAAAACTCTAGAACAACTTTGTTTTCTGCGGGATGTTGCTCTCCCATATACGTTGTGTATCGAAACCTTAGAGGTGTAGCAGCTGTCGGTGGTTTGAATGGTTTCCTAAGTTCTTGAAAATTAGTTAGCGGTATATTTTAAGCTGGGCTCCAAGACTTGTAAAGCAAAACATACTATACAGTAGTGGCATCTCCCAAGCAGCTAATCTGGAATAATGCCGTAATTCTCTGTGCAGTTCTAGTTCCCCATGTCCCAGTGATGGAATATCATCTTCATCATCGGGAAGCATGCCTTCATCTTCCCATGGTTCGGATTCTCCCATGTTCATGAATGTTTGCTTTAGTTTTTTACGTTTTTCCGGTGCATCAAGCTTTTTTATGTTGTAGTATCCAAAGGCATCTTCCCATTTTTGGCTCATTCCTTCACCTATATCGGCTTCTTCTTCTGCCTCAGTTCTCATCTCATTTTCGTTCATAAACATTTGATTGAGTAAACTTTCGTCTCCACTTCCCTCGTCCGAATCTGCAAGATCATTCTTGACATACTCTTCTATTTTATCGTAGTCTTCGGGGCTTATCCTAGAAGTCTTTCTCAGATTTGGGAAGATGTCGTCAAGCTTTCGGTCGTGTCGTGAGGAGCTGGTCGAAAATTTAGATACCGCACCCGCGATATAGCGGTTTGGAATAGGCCGACGCTTTCGACATAGAGCAGCGATTCGGTACGCTCTAAGCGTTATTGCCATCGCTCACACTTTCGTGATAGTCCTGAATTTGAGCCGGAAAGCGGTAATGATTTATGTACATGTAATTACCTGATTACATGTACACAAGTCTTCACTTGCCAGTGGCAAGATCGTTGTTCATGGCCCCTTGTCGTGTTGATTGATCCTTGGGTCGGATTTGATTACTAATGTGCTCGCTTATGTACCCTCGCTTGGCGAGCAAGCTTCAGTGATACAGGGGTATTGAAAGTAAGCTTGCAAGGAAATCGTGTTCATAAAACACACACATTTGATCCCTGTAAATATACTCGAGTTTCTCATAGAATTATTTTCAATACCCCAGTAGCCCTATAGTAATCAAATCCGATATCAGAATGGACAAGGGGCCATTGATATTGTTACTCATATTAGACTCCGACACATGATGTTGGTTTGGCGGCGCGCACTTTCTCCTGGGACTACATGTACACGTAGCGGACTTAAAAAGACACTCTCACATGTGAGACACTTAAGATTAAAGTCAAAGGATTATGGCAACGACTTCCTCACCAAGAAATCCAGTCTTTCAGACACATGGATACACTGATTCAAAGCTCTCTGTAGCTTAAACAGACTACGCTGCATGGTGAAGTAGTATCTGCCGTTATAAAAGATAATCCGCTTATCATCATGGCTCAAGTAGGCGCAACTGCATCTAAATTTGACCCTGAAGATATATCATAAGGATTAGACAAGTTTCCATTGGCGCACAAGGACTATGAGGGCCTTGGCGAGTGAGACGTCTTCATCAATCAAGAAGGACAAAACAAAGATAATACTTGCCTTAATCTGATATTCATCCGGGTCAAAGAGATAGGCTATTGATCTCCCGGAAAAGATTTATGATTCTGTTCTGGAGAATTTACGAACTTCTTGTAGCACAACTCCAAACAAATCATATGGCTCATACTAACGTTGGTAGGCCACCTTTGCGTATATTTAACAATCTAAGCGCTCTTGTTATAGAACTGAGGACATCAATGGTCCCTAAGGTCTCAGTGCAGCCTAGCAATACAGCTCAATTGCCTGGGTGAATTGGAAAATTATGAAAGACTATTAAATCTAGTTAGACAAGCTCGTTTTCCCTAAGAAGCTTCCAGTCGACAATCCCGCAGCACATACACTGGGATTAGAAAATGCAAGAGAGCTTAGAGGGTTACGCTACATCATAGTGATGTTTCTCCCTCCAAATTCTAGATCCCACTTGTACTCACTTGATCTGGGCTTCTTTCAATATTGAAAGGCACGCATCAAAAGAAAAATCGTTCAATTTATGTTCAAGAATTTTGACAACGGAGGAAATGTCAAATTGAACATTATTGTATTCACTGTTCTTGAGTGGGCTAGAGCTAGCTGCATGCCTCATACAACTGAAAACTTCCGGTGGAACTCATCTTATTTTTCAGAGCCACACAGAAATGGCTCTGACCAGGCTGCTGGCGGCCAGTGGCAAAAGAGCCTTGAGGTAATTGACGAGGTACGTTGCATAGTACGACTACTTAAACTTCAAAGGAATATCAGGGAAACGATGAACATCTACTAGTTTTTGAACTCTCCAGGAGAAATAGTTAACGACAACGGCTCCAATGTATCAAATCAAATTGTTGCAGGAGTCGTTGGCTTCAAGGAAGAGCATGAAGAAGACGGAGAATTACTTCTCGCTCGCTGGGAAAATAAGTCATCAAGAAGCATTAAAAGCACTTGAAAGACTCCGGCTATATAATATAAAGCACATCAGGATCATGCCGTTGACAAAATACCACTATAAATGAAACGTTACCAACAGTTAATCGGCCGCGGAACAGAGAAATCGATTTCTCAAGTCACATAATCAGATATGTGGAGAGGTCAAACAAGAAAGTTTCAAGCTTATAATCTGGCTTAAAATGTGAATACAGCTACTCAAAGGCGCCTGACATCTATTTTTTATCCAAGAGATATATGTATAAGAACCAGTTTCTGTGACATAACGGCAATTTTCCAGTAAATAAATAATTACATGTTCATGCTTACACTTGATCACTTCATTTAACAATCCTCAGACTAGATAGGCCTCATTAAAGCGGATGGTCTACAGCAGTTTCCGATATGCCAATTACAAGTAAAATCGATTGCTTTTTTTGGGTCGATTCAATCATACAGTCACATAATCACTAATTGCCTCAAAATTCTAAATATTTGTGGGCTTTGTTCATCGTGGGGGGTCAGTGAGCGCTGAATCTTGGTACAGAACACATTTCTTGAATCACAAGGTGAAAGTTTTTGCAACCGAAAACCATTTATCCAACAAGACAAAGGCAAAAAATCTTAAACTACTACTATATCAGTCATTTATATACATACTACGGATCTTGGAAATAGATATTCGTCACCTGCTTTCAGGGTATTTGCCACCAGTGACCATGGGAAAATAATAGAATGGTGCATTGTGGTTCGGATAGTCTCAGAGATTAACATCAAGTCGAACCAGATAATGTTTAATGATAATTTGATCATCCAGTCGATCTATTATTATACGATGGGCTGATAACGCTGCGTTACCGACATCTGTGGCTGTATATTTTTTCCCATCATAATCAAACCCATCTCCAAGCCGGTGATAATTCTCAGAACGTTTACTCAAGGTTGAGGAGGATCCCACGGTGATGCCAGAGAATACAGAAGCAAGGAGAGCGACGACAGCAAAGCTCCTCATTTTTTGGACTCTGGAACATGAATGAGTCAAGAAACTAGTGACGGGTATCGCAGCATCTGAAAAGTACTTTGCTCTAGAATAGAAATACTATATACCATGAAATCTTAGACGATCATCAAGTCTAATATACCAGAAGGATAGATGAACACATGTATCTGCTAAATATCCGCAAATCTCGTCACAATGCTACTCGAGTCATGAATTCTTGTCTGGACTCGACTCTTTACTTACATCCGGTAATTACATCAAATAATTGTATAAATTAGGTATCTCAATAAGAATCCACCAGCTAAACAATTCTGAGGTTTTGAAAAACACATTTAACGCTTGATCATTAATTACTCAAGAGCGGATACCTCTTACTGAGAAATTGATTAATAGTCCTCCACTGACGACCATTTTCTCAGTTATATGGACTATCATCAAATCTATTTGATAAAATACGCAGTCATCTAATCGAAAAGATTTGATCATTTTGACCCTCTCTATCCTCTGCCTGGATCAATTTTGAAGCCTCGGACGCACGACTGCGCCAAATAATGTATCTTTCTTAATTCGGCCGAACCACGTATCGCCCTAAGAGCTGCGCCATAACAACGCAAGCCTACTGGTAGAAGAGTGTTCGACCAAAGGATATATCTTAAACCTATTATTGCGAGGATTTGTGTCCCAGTCATTTGAGGTGGCAGAGTATAGCGGATTAATTGCTCCGTAAATGAGTTGGAGGGTCTGCCATGCATCGGAGGCGTCAAAATTATGCCTGGCTGAAAGCGGCAAGAACAATTCTATCTTATATATCAGATGATGTTGTATTGTATGTATATTTTAAGGACGGTACACGATATTTAAATTTTGACCAGCTTAATGATATAATCTGCTTAATAGTGGCTTACGTTTTCCGGAAAGTGGATATCAGACTCATATTAAGAGGTATAAACCAGAACTCACTTCCGCACCAAGTCGACAAAATCAAACTTCAAAATTATAGAGAGGGGACGGTTGTGCCTTAGTACAACTAACGGCATTCTAGGGTGGCGCAATATCTTCACAAAACTGAAAATATTATCTCAGTAGATATTTTTCTCGCCATTTTTATGATAAGGAAGATATCAGGTCATGGAACATCACGCTAGCTAGAGAAGATCCCGAAATTTCGAAAACTCGAGCCCCAGATTTAAAAAGATGTCCAACCAATGGCGACATCAATTCGAAAAAAGAGGATGCTGATGACGAAAGATAAAATAGTGCGTTCGTACTAAACGCACTCAATGAAAAAGAGAATATCAATTGTTAAAGTAGCTGGGAAAGTCCTAACCAAAGACTTTTGGACTTTCAGTACTACTCATCTTTGGGGTATAACACCACAGGGGAGGCTAAAAGAAGAATGAATAGTATGATTTAAACCGATTTTCCATATAGTATCTACAACAGGATTGTTTTCAATTACTCCTGAACAAGATCATACTGATATAAGTAAATTCGACACCCTCTCTTCGGTACATACTTCTATATTTAGGAAAATACCCTGAATAACGCAAGCGGGTCAATGAAAATCCCATTAGTCTTCCGATGGGGACATCATTTTCTACCTCGCAAATTCACACATACGAAAGCGAAAATGAGACTTTCTAAAAACATCAGAACTGACGCTTCGGGCACCTATTAGCGGACAGATTGTGTTGAACTCTAGAATAGACTGGGTACGATTTGAACAAAGATTTCTTAACTCGTATTAATATCATATGACACAAATTTTCAAAAATACGAAAATTTACCAAGCCGATTTGAGGTTCACCTGTAAGGTGACATTTGTGGATAGATTCTGTATGACTGAAGATGACAGAGCCTAGCCACTGCTCCATGTATTAGATGGGGCAGCTCGCTTCCAGGACGAAGAATCTCTTGTCAGGGAACAAGGCAGGAAGTATGGGAGACATTTGAAATATGCCAGTCCGATATTGATATTGGCCCGCCGGATCAAATTGTGACTGACAGCGGAACAAGTTTCACTAGCAAGGAATTTTAGTACAGCGCAGCAATCTCCTCGATAACAGTGAAAACTATGCCGGTCGAAGCCCACAGCTCGATGGGGGAATAGTCGAAAATGGCCACATCTCCCTCCTCGTTTAAGATGAAACTTGCACGATTACCAAAGATACAGCCGACCCAGCAGGATGAGTCCCAACGTGACTCATCATACACAAAACGTGAATTTAGAAACTGTCGCACAAAACCCCCCATTGATGTATCTTCTAAAAATCAGAGAACCATCAAACAGTCTTCGGCCGGAAAATCCGGTCGTGGTTTCACTGTGTGTACATCTCGTTCGTGGTGAGACCTAGACAGGTTCGCGCGAGCTCCGCAGACAGACGTGCTTCGATCGCGCAGCACAAGATCCCACAACTTTTCTCCGCGATGTGCCAGAAGTCAACCCAAAATCTACCCGATCGAAAATGCCTCGACACCCACCGCCACAAACAATTATTTGCGACAAACTTCCTCTCCTTGTGGGTCGTCAAAGTTATCGACGCTGAGCTGGCCGCTGGCGAAGTGCCTGTATCGGCATGGGTTTGGGGGGAAATACTCACCGGTGAAACATCACAACCTGATAACACCAGTTCTCTAGAATACGACTACTGAAAGCGCTCAAACAAATATCTACGTATGGCGATCCTAAATGCTGTAGATGAATCTCTCCAAAAAATCGAAGAGTTCTACAACAGTGAAACTGTGACAACTCTCACTCGCGTTTGGGAGATACGTCTTCTATTGACTTGCTGGGTTTTCAAAGGGATACTTCATGTAATCCTAAGCTAAGCACACCACCTGGGCTACGAGAATATTTAAGTCTACATCAGATGCTTAGATTAGCCTGTCCAATTCCTGAATCTCAAATTAGCCTCGTTTTTTGGACAAAGGCCCTCTCTTTTGGACAAAGATCCTATCACAATTATCCGTCAACTTCATCAACACAAGGCCATCTAATTGAACAGATAAAAGAGCCTCCAAGTTTGGCTTGGAGAGTTCCGGTCAAGTACATTCTGTATGAGTGTATAGATAGATCCGGCAACTAGATGTCCATTGAGATACCGTGTTTAGATACCGTGCTTTCTCTAAGCATGTACATGTACATACCAACATATATGACATGATGAATAAATGATATGACCACTTCGATATTTTCTGTCATGAGTGTCGACGCTTACACTTTTATCGAGTCAACAAACCAACTCTATTCCAGCCGATTCTACTTCGTCATACTCGCTTACTGATTGCTTCTCTATCTTGTCTCGCGTCAGTAGATGAGTTTATCATTGTCTAGATATTTGTGGGCACGGTCCATTGTGGGGGGTCAGAGGAAGCGGCGCCTTGGTATAGTGTACATTTCTTGAGCAACCGCGAGAGAGTATTTGCCATCATAAAAAAATATCGAGCAAGGCATAGGCGTGAAAATTTCGCACGTGCTCTCTATGTAGTGGTCTCTGTATCCTGGATCTTGGACATGGGCTGTCGTCACCTACCTGTGTCAGAAAACGTACCATGGACGACCAGCGGAAATAGGTAGAAAAGTAGTCTATGATGCGGATTGTGTCTGACCGTAACAGGAACTTCGCTAAAGTATCTTTTTCCTTTCAGATAGGGTAGCGCTTTGCTAGGTACACTGGGTCTTCATATATTCAGTACTTTCTTGACGGCTATCGCAGCTTGTTCGGCGTCACGGGCGGTGTAATTCTCGTCCCGCCGCACTCGCACCCGTCTCTGAGCTTGTCATTGTTTTCACCGCGCTTGCTCAAAATGGGCGGGGATTCCCGAGCGATGCCGATGCAGGTAGCAGCAAGGAGAACAACGACGACGATGCTCGTCATGACTTCGACGATTCAACGCGAATAGGTCAAGCACGGAGGGAGGGTCGCAGCCGCGAAAAAGGACTTGGGGAAAAGAAACCCTGCATGTACCTCCGATGACATTCTGGGATTATCATTGACCCACGACTAAGAAAACAGGTGAGGTGGTCTACCATCAAATGATGATATGATGGATGACTCGAGACACGAAATCTTGACAGAGTTCAACCATTCCTTTGCGCCAACTCGTTCTTATGTCATCCGGAATCATCATCTGGCGCATTTCCATATCTCTGCTTTTTGAATCCCGGCTAGTAAAGGATACAGAGGGTCAGAAGAAAGAGGTAGGTTCAGGTGCGTGGGGGCCAATACTTCTCAACGATGTATGCTGCGTTGCGCTAAGGCACTCAAGACCCTTTCCTCTTTCTTGACATCATATTTACACCTATTCCTTTACGTCATACCTTTGTATATTTTGATTTTTCCTTTTCTTTTTCCATGCCTTAAGTGGCAAGACACGGCTTTCTCTCGACAAATGTATCGAAGTCTGGCTTAGGTTTCGTTCCTAGGTTTGAATCTCGTTTCGAAATGAAACCCGCTTTGTTCCTTCGCCCAGCATACTTGTCCTTCAGTAGACTGCCTAAGATTTCGGTGGTTAGAGTGAGCGATAAATAGTCCTTTAAAGTCTCTCTTCCCACCCTCGAAGTGCCTCAGATTAACAGTGATAACTAGAAATTCCACATTATGGATCTTGTAGTTTGCCTCCGTTGTGATTAGTTTCCTGGAGAAGAGGACTAAGGGTCTGAGTCAATATTTTTCACAAACCTAGGAGACAGCTGCACCAACAGCATGTCCAGACAAGTCTACGAATAGCTCGAATTATGCGTCGGGTATTTTGAATATTCATGTTGTCATTGCGGTTGAAAATTTAGAGCGATAGAAGCTGCTGGAGTCTTCAGTGGGAAGATTCAGATGGTGTCACAGAGGTATTTTTATCAAAATCAGTTCTGTCATAACCATGCATAGACTATTCCTTAGGCATATAAACATTCTTTTTAGCATAGAAAATAATATAATCATTTGAGCAATCTATATCTCCATTGATCCCATTTTACTTCTCAAGCTGCAGTCAGTTCTCATGATCAGTCTTTTGTTGTAAAAATAACAGTCCAGCATCCCACACGATGCGCGTCTGACTGTCAAGAATGCTGAGTTATCTAGTGCGTCTTGGCACACATATAAATACTCTCTGTACTTGTACATTAATAAATACACACTCTTGTGACCACCTACTTGTAACCCTCTCCATTTACACTCGCCCT